>APFE030819456.1:82574-96066 GCA_000404065.3 Pinus taeda | reverse complement strand
AAACCAGATGTGAGTCACTTTCGTGTTTTTGGAAGTGAAGCATGGGCCCATATTCCAGATGAAAAACGTAAAGCTTTAGAACCAAAGAGTGAAAAATATATCTTTGTTGGATATTTTGAAGATGTCAAAGCATATAGACTTATTCCATTTAAGTCCAACAATGTTATAATTATAAGAGATGTAAAGTTTGATGAAAATAAATTGGCCTACGAGCCTAGTTCAGCGCATGTGCCACCTCTCTCTATCTCTTCTAACTTTGAACATATTTCTTCTTCAGATGATGAAAGTGAGGATGACAATCCTCCCCCACCTTCTCAGGATCATCCTTCAGCTCCTTCAGCTCCTTCACTTCCAAAATGGGTCCAAGCTACTCGAGAAGCAGCAGGTGATCTTGCCGGTGATCCTACAGATCAGCGCCGTACCCGTTCTCAGTTTGAAAGAGCCTCTTCTTTACTGGCTCAAGTGTCAGCCCAGTAAATCATGATCCTAACACTTTTGCAGAAGCTTCATGCCATCCACATTGGGAAGCAGCTATGAATGAAGAATATCATTCATTGTTGGCAAATGATACATGGGATCTTGTCCCTCTACCAAAGGGACGCAAACTTGTTAGATGTAAATGGGTTTACAGAACCAAGTATGGACCAGATGGGAAAGTTGATAAACATAAAGCTCGTCTTGTTGCTAAGGACTTTTCACAGGTTGAAGGCATTGACTACACTGAAACCTTCTCCCCTGTTGCCAAAATGAACTCTATCCGCCTTGTTCTTTCCCTTGCTGCCTCTTTAAAATGGAAGTCCATCAGATGGATGTTAAATCTGCCTTCTTGCATGGGGACTTGCATGAAGAAATCTATATGGAACAACCCATTGGCTTCATCCAAACAGACTCCAACCTTGTATGTCGACTTAAGAAAGCTCTTTATGGTCTCAAGCAAGCGCCTCGGGCTTGGTATGCCAAAATGGATAGCTTTCTTTTAGAATCTGGCTTTTCTAGGTGTTATTCTGACAATACTGTCTACACCAAGAAAGTGGGCAACTCTCTTATCATCCCTGTTCTTTATGTTGATGATCTTATTCTTACTGGTAGTGATCCCAACCTTATAAACCATGTGAAGTCCAGCCTTAAAAAGAAATTTGAAATGACAGACTTAGGACACTTACACTATTTGCTCGGTCTTCAAGTCTTGCAATCCAAGGAGGGTATTTCCCTTTCCCAGTCCAAGTATGCTTGTGATATTCTTCGTCATTTTCACATGGAAGATTGTAAGCCAGCTCCTTCTCCCTTTCAGTCTGGAGTCAAACTTTCGGTCTCTTGTACTTCTCCTGAAGTTGATGCTACCTTATACCGTCAACTTGTAGGAAAACTCTTGTATTTAACCCATACTCGTCCTGACCTTTCCTTTGCTGTTGGCCTTGTTGCTCGTTTTTTGCAAAACCCCCGTGAAAGTCATTGGGAAGCAGCTAAAAGAATACTTCGTTATGTTCGAGGTACAATACAGTTTGGGATTCATTACAGTGCCAAAGCAACTCCTCTATTAGTTGGTTTCACTGATTCTGATTGGGCTGGTGACCCTGATGATCGGAAGTCTACTGCCGGTTATGTCTTCACTCTTGGTTCAGGACCTGTTACATGGGCTTGTAAGAAACAGGCTGCCATTTCTCTTTCGTCAGCAGAAGCAGAGTATCGTGGTGCCGTGGAAGCTAGTAAGGAAGCGTTGTGGCTTCGTCAGATCCTATCAGAATTTGGCTTTGAGCAGCAGCATCCGACTACACTTTGGTGTGATAATCAAAGTGCCATCCAGCTTTGCAAAGATCCAGTTCAGCATCAGCGCAGCAAACACATTGAACTACACATGCACTTCATCGAAAAGCTCATTCATGACCATGTTCTTGAAGTGCAATATTGTTCAACAGATGATCAGGTTGCAGACATCTTCACAAAGGCTCTCACAGAGGCGAAGTTCACTAAACTTCGATATATGCGTGGAGTTCAAGAAGTTGTCACTAAGGGGGGATAGGCTCTAGTGCCTCCTTCCTTCTCCTATTGTGTCATATTTGTAAATCCTTCAATCCTATCCCAAGTTGTTCTTAAGGGGGGATGTTAGGATATTCCGACACATAGGAAATAGTTAAGTTCAACTTGGTCTAGTATAGAGTTAGGTATAGAGTTAGGTAAAGTGTGTTTCTTTACCGTTGTACATTTTGTAACTTACAATCCGACGGTCACGATATGTAGTTATCCGACGGTTCATTCTCTCCTCGGTATTACCGACACTTGATCCGTGGCTTGACACCCGATTGGTCCATGAATTCTATTTAAAGCGCATGGAGGGTCATTTGTAGGTTAACCGTGCATGAGAGAAGCTTATGTAAATTTTCATTCTTTTATTAATAAATTGCCTGTAGTAGCCACGTTGGCGCAGGCCGTGGACTGTTTCCCTCTCTGAGGGTTTTAACCACGTCAAAATACTGGTGTATTGATCTGTGATCTGTTTGTGAGCGGTGTCCTTCTGGTGTTCTGTCTGAGGAACTTACCCTGTAAATTCCTACATTAAGTTGTATGGTTAATTTGGTGATGCTAGAATATTTGCTTTAGAATGGTTAGAATGGCTAAATTTTTAGATCACTCGAGGTCTCCAAGAAAATTCTTGGAGACCTCAAGTGAAAGAATGGCTAAATTTCGGGTAAAAATGATTAGCTAACTACAAAGTTAACCATTCGTGAAGACATACCATTCACCACCTTAGTCACTAATTTCCTCCTTTTACATTCTTAATTACGATATTCTTATTCCATCTCCTTCACTTTCTTTTCACCTCTCCTCTCGCCACCTTCTCTCTTCACTTGTTCCTTAATTTTAATTAGATTCTTCTTTTTTTTTCTCATCTTTTGGTCAATTTCATCTCTTTAATTTAATCTTCATCTTTATATTAGTATATTATTTTTCTTAAATTATCGTTCTATTTCTCTCTCGATTCTCAATTATAACTCTCTCTTATTATCTTTCTTTGTAACTTCTCTTGGTCTTTAATTTTATTTTTTTTGGGCTATATTGTTTGATTTTAAATTATTCATTCTTTATAATAATTTATTCTAGTTTTATTTTAATAATAAATATATATTTTTTTAATTTATTAACTTTTCTTAAATTCTTAATATTCTATATTCATATTGGAGTATTTAAATGGTAAGATAACTTTTTCTCACATATAGTTTAAATCCACGTGCATACAACTTAAATAAGGAATTCATTTACATATAAGAAAAAGTAATTATGAAATAGAGCAGTAAGGTCATATATTTAGTGCCTAACATGGATTTCCTCTTTTATGGGGTAAAAATTATGATTTCCCAATTGAGTACATAATATATTTGGAATATTACTCTAAATAAATTTGAAAGAACCACAAGTATGATAACATATGAGCCATGACTTAAAGATTAGAAGAATCAATTTAAAGTAAATTAAGAGAAAAATGAGATAGCAACATTAGTGTGAATTAAGAAAAGAATGAGGTAGCAATAATTTTTTTTATTTAATTAGTTTTGGATCAAAATATCTTTACCAAAATTTATCAACAAACAGGGCCAAAGAAGTTTTATTTAATTAGTTTTGGATCAAAATATCTTTACCAAAATTTATCAACAAACAGGGCCAAAGAAGTTTGAGATATTTTCGAAGATAGTGAAAGAGATAGTTACACAATGAACACCAAGTTAAATCCCTTAAAATTATTTTAGTAGTAGAGTAGAATACTTTTTTTATTGTGTTGAACATATTAGCATTATTATAATGTGTGGAACATATTAGCATTATTATAATAGAAGAAGATAATATTTGACATTGAAGAAATAATAATATATTGGGGAAGAAACTTATGAAATAGAAGAATATATACTACATATGGAAAGTGTGATTCTTATGGCAATGTTGAAAAATGGTAGAAGGAAAATGTGCGTCCAAACAAAGGTGAAGAATAAAATGAAACCCATTATAGGTCCATAACATGTAAAGGATGAAATTGAAACCACCAATGGAAGAAAATGAGAAAAATGAGGATAATTTGGCAATGCTTTTTTAATTTGATTATAAATTTGAATTAACATTCTTTGAGGTTTAGATTGACAATCCAACTATGATGGAAATGAAAATTAGTGTAATAAGTACAAAAAAAAATCAAAATAGTTGAATCTTTTGAAAAAATGGAAATAGATATAGATTTTTATGTTATATAAATTGACAATTTTTTTTTTAACAAACAATAGCTAAATTACTAATAAAACCAGAAGAATAATATAAATAAGATAAAGAAGTAGCTAAATTACTAGTAGACCCAAAAAAATAATATAAAAAAAAAAAATAAAAATATTAAAAACTATAGTAAATCTTAAAGTAAGGAAGAAGGAAGAAGAAACCATAAGTATAATATAAATTTTGGAGAAAAAAATGAAAAAGAATGTAGAGACAAAAAACCAGAACATGCTATATCCGATTACAAAAACAATTTTTTAGATATAATTTCAAATATTGTTAAGGGGACTGTTGGATATCAATATTCTTAAATAGTATCGATGTGGTTGGATATGATTATTCTGTGTGTATGTAGTTGCAAGCAGAGAGTATACACTTAGTAAAGAGTTTATTATTATTGTAAGCATTAAAATTATTACGTGTACTTATAAAAATATCTTCAAAAAATTTATTCATAAAAATTTGTGTCTAGTTATTTTTCGATTCTTTAATAATTCAGAAATCAATTTCATAACGTTGTTATTGATTTTTATTTATAATTATCCAACCAAAGTTAAATATTTATTTTATTTCCTCATCCTAAAAAAATGAAATTTCCTCCCACCTGAATTATCTGGTAGTAGTTGCATGCAGAGAGTATACACTTAGTAAAGAGTTTATTGTTAATGTAAGCATTAAAACTATTACATGTACTTATAAAAATATTTTTAAAAAATTTATTCATAAAATTTGTGTCTACTTATTTTTCAATTCTTAAATAATTCAGAAATCAATTTCATGAAATTGTTATTGATTTTTATTTATAATTATCAAAGCATAGTTAAATATTTATTTTATTTCCTCATCCCTAAAAAATGAAATTTCCTCCTGCGTAATGCTTTCAATGTTCATGCATAATGCTTCGAATGTACATAAAAGAAAGTATGACCGATCTTGAATCATGCATAATGCTTCACTTTACCTGGAAAAACATTATACATATTAAAATAAATTCTAACCACTTTTCCTCCACAATTCTTACGCTTTTTTTTACGCTCTAACCTTATCCAGTGTTCTTGATATTGGTTAGGGTTACAAGCTTAAATGATTAGACAATCACCATCGGATCAAATCCGATTTTTAGTTTTAAAAGTTTATTTCCTTTTATTTTATATATATATGGAAAATTTTTCCCTTCAATGTTTTTATATCTCATTCACCATACTGAAAACAATGAATTTTTTTACATGTCATTGTTGAATATAACTGGCAATGAAGCAAATGTGATCTTATGAACTTTAACGGATGAAATGGAAAGTAATGTAACATAATACTAACGAGTACGGAATAATTTTATTAAATATATTGATTACGGTAACGAGAAGAACATGAAAAAGCCTAGAGAAAAACACACACTATGAGATATAGTAATTATCGTAATTACATGGAAATGGAAAACCTATTTTCGCAGAAGGTTTAGTCATTAATAATAAAATTTATCATTTCCAAGGATTAATCTTGGAAAACTCCAGTGATCTTTTTCTGGATAGCTTATTGGAAAGATAATGGTGATTGTAGTCTGCATATTTATATGTTGTGTATCTATCTGGATTATCTTCATCTATAAATTGGGGCAAAGGACCTATATCCACATCATAACTGGAAGCATGGAATGTGACTATAGACAATCTTTCTTTCTTCAAGTTTGTCACTGCGTTGTGTTCAACACTCTTGAATTTTCCATTAGTCAAGACCTATCTCATAATCACCCTATGAGTGCCATCATTTAAAGATTTATGAAACAAAAGGTATTACATACTGATGTGCTCATGTGTGTTCTGTGTTATTTAATCAACGGATCGATCAGATTGCCAATACACACACATCTAAATGGAAAGACAACAGAGAAATACAGTAAGCAACACAAAGACACAAATAGTTTTAATAAGGAGTTCACCCTATTCACGAGGGGTACATCTCCGGTCGAGCTTCAGTGGTGGCCTTATTTTATTGTGTCTTTAGGTAGAGAAATTACAATACATGGACTCAATGTGAGTTCTCATGAAGCAGATTTTGCTTGGGAGGGTGGTTTTTGGATTCCCTAAGCCACTTGGAGTACACACACTCTTGTTCTTCCTAGTAGCTCTGTGACCCTAGGTCTATAGTGGAAAGAGCTAACTGTGATGCTCAATCCGGACAGATTCCTGTATGGGAAGACTTGAATCTTCAAGCTCTCTCATGCTCGATGCTGCCTGTGGTCAGCTCGGCCCTTTGTCTCCTCTGTTTGGCTTTACTATTCTCTGTGCTCAGTCCTCCTCTTAGGGTTCACTCTCTCTCTTGGTCGCTCGGACTCCTCTCTATATCCTCCTAATTCGACTCTCTCTGTTCATGGCTTTAGCCATTCGATCCTCGTGCCTGTTTGGTTCCTCTCCCGCCTGTGTCGATTCTCCTTCCGTGTGTGTGCTGGAAGTTCCTTGTTTGGCATCAGCATGAATGCTTGGGAAGTAGCCACGTGTCCCCATTGAAATAGCACTAGCCTGCTCATCGATTCATTTCTTCCGTTACGTTGTGTATGTGTTCTTTCTCCACCGTCGCAGTAAAACAGATTCCAAATCCCTTTAGAAAGTAGCTTAATTTCGTGTCGATTCTGCTTCTTTCCATCGGGCGCAATCTCAGATGTCCAATTTGTGCTCCTCCAGATCCAACGTCATGCGCACATCGAGCGTGGTTGACTTGCTCGACCGATAACGCATGATCAGAGTGGTTTTTCTCTCACCTCCGTTACCACGTGTCGATCGCTGAGTGTGATCGCTCCGCTTCCTCCAAAACTTCTTACCGTTCAAGGGTGCCTTGATCAATACCGCCGGCTTTCCAGATCGCGGGTCCCGCCTTTGTATTTTATTGCCTTTACCTTTTTCCGCCCGCGGTCCTTTGGTCCCTCCATGCGACTGGGTGCTTGGCTTTTCCATTTTAGCCGTTTTCGCCGAGCTAATCGCGCATCAAAATCGCCTCCTTTTCCCGATCCAGGGCTCCGAGGGGCTGTTATGACCTCTTGCACAGTCTCCATGGGCCTTGGTTAACGCACTTTGACTGAGGTCCTCATCGTTCTATGTTGGCGACCATTTCCACTGGTTCACGACATTTTTTATTGCTATTTTGGAATTTTCAAGGATTTGTTCAACTCGATATAGTCATGGTTCTTGACACTCTTTCTATAGATCCAATTCGGATCATGGCCTCCCAATTGAAAAAGCTTTTGAACCACCAAAAGTTGGTTTTGTTCAAGCGTCGACTAAGTGAGGAAATCGTTGTCTCACCTGTCCAATCTCAATCCACTTCACACCACTCGACTTCGAACCTTTGAGCCCAATCCTGAGGTATTCCAGCAGTCCACTGCGCGTTGTCCTTACCTTCCTGTCCAACACTGTATCTTCCTACAACTCATTAAGATATTCAGGTAGCAGGTCGTCAACAGAAGGTAATTGACTATGCTCTTCAGGGTCCTCAACCATTGAAGGTTCAAACAAGCTCAAGTACTCTGCGTTCACGACTGAGTAGATGTGCATGTAAGCTGGTAGATCAAGGTGAAAAGCATTTTCACCAATCTTCTTAAGTATCCTGAAGGGTCCATACATTATAGGTTTTAGCTTTTTACCTTCACCTTGCATCGTGTCCTTGTTGATATACAACCAAACTTGGTCTCCAACTTGAAAACTATGCTCCATCCGATGCTTATCATGCCTAGCCTTGTACTTGGCCTGGCTCCTTTCCAGCTGTTCCTGTATTGCCTGATGGATCTCCTGGATCTGTTCAATGAACCTAGTTTCCTTGTCCACATCTCTATGTCTATCAACCATGGTATCTTTACCAAAGACAAAATCCAAAGGAGACCTTGGTATGAAACTAAAACAGGTCTCAAAAGGAGATCTCTCTGTAGAAGAGTGTTTGGCTCTATTGTAAGCATGCTGCACATAGCACAAGTGCTCATCCCAAAGCTTAGGATGTTAACTACTTCTGTCTGGCCATCTGTTTGTGGATGAAAAGTTGTGCTTTTCTTTAACTTGGTGTCCATTAGTTCCCACAGACTTGACCAAAACTTCCCCACAAATCAGGTGTCTCGATGAGATACAATAGAAGTGGGTAATCCAAAATGAACCCAGACATGTTCAAAGAATAATTTTGTAGTTTGTTCAGTTGTAATCTGTTTACTACAGGGTATCAAAATACACATTTTACTGAACCTATCCACAACAACATACAAATAATCATGACCTTTCCTAGATTTAGGGAGTTCTCCAACAAAATCCATGGAAATGCTTTCCCAAGGGTGAGAAGGTACTGGTAATGGAGTGTATAAGCCTAGTTTTCTTTTACTGGGCTTGATTTTAGCACACATAGCACATCCCTTTACATATCTAGAAACTGTCTCATTCATTTTCGACCAATAGCAGAACCTTTGCAGGTGTGCAACTATTTTACTTACCCCAAAGTGACTTGATATCAGAGAAGTGTGGGCTTCCCTAATTATCTTTACTCTCTCAGTTTGTGGAATGCAGAGTTTCCCACAATGATATAAGAGTCGGTCCTTCACATTATAGTCCAAATCTTCTACTCTTTTGCCTTGACTCAAAGTTGCATGTACATCTTGAAAGTCCATATCCTAACGATACTATTCTATGTAGCTTTCTTGCAGCACAAAATTATTCTTAAGTATGGTAGATGCATTTATAATGGGTCTAGATAACATGTCTGCAACCTTATTATATATGCCCTTTTTATATCTGATGACTAAATGAAACTGTTGTAGAAAACCCATCCATCTGTAATGTCTTGATTGCTGCATCTTAATTTGGGAATGTAGGTATTGAAGTGGTTGATGATGAGTATATATTACTGTTTCTTTGCCCATTAAGTAATGTTTCCACTTTTTTACACTCTGAATTAATGCATACAATTCTTTATCATATGTAGGATAGTTAACTACTGCATGATTAAAAGTCTCATAACGATAACATATGGGTTTACTATGATGTGTCAACACTGATCCCATGGCATAGTCACTGGCATCAGTTTGGATCTCAAATGGTCTTTGTAGATCTGGCAGTGCTAGTACAGGTGCTGTACTAATCTTTTCTTTCAAGGTGTTGAAGGATTTCTGTTGTTTTCCTCCCCACTGAAACACCTTGTTCAATCCTGTCAAAGCATGTAAGGGAGATGCTATTGAGGAAAAAATTTAAATGAACTTCCTCCAATATTGTGCTGCTCCTAAGAAGCTTCTCACTTCTGTAGCAGACTTGGGTTTAGGCCAGTTTACAATGATTGCCACTTTAGAGGGATATATTTTCAATTCACCTCCCCCTACTATGTGACCCAAATAATTTAGAGAGGTTTTGCCAAATTCACATTTGGAGAGTTTAACGTAGATTTTTTCTTCTTTCAAAACATCTAATGTCTACTTAACATGCTTTAAATGTTCTTCCCACGTTTTGCTAAAAATCAAAATGTCATCCAGATACACAATAACAAAATCATCAAGAAAATGTCTGAGTACATCATTCATTAATCTCATGAAAGTAGCAAGAGAATTAGTTAGGCAAAACGTCATAACCAACCATTCATACAATCCCTGCTTTGTTTTGGAAGCAGTCTTCCATGCATCATGCTCTGCAACTCTGAACTAATGGTATCCACTGTGCAAATCCAGTTGGTGAAATAAACAACTTCCTTTAATTGATCTAAAATATCATCTATGCAAGGAAGGGGAAAACAATTTTTTATTGTTATCTTATTCAGTGCTTGGTAGTCGATGCACATTCTCCACAAGCCATCTTTCTTTCTCACCAAGACGATGGGTGACCCACATGGTGATGTGCTAGGCCCGATGAACCCTTTCTCGAGCAACTCTTACACCTACTTCTTGATTTCAACATTCTCTAAAGCAGATAACCTTTTATACCTGTGGCTGCAACGATTGTTTCATTTCCTAAGTTTGACCCCAAATCCTTTTGAATAGCTGCAGTAGGCTTCTTCTTCTTTCCCTCAGACTTCTTAGGTCTCAGCTCTAGATGCAGAATCCAACAGTGCTCATCATCTTGCCCCTCCTTTTTACAGTGAGTGCATGAAGCTTTGCCTTTTTGTGCAATGTTAGCCTTCCTTGCTTTCCACTTCTGCTTTCTTTTCTCCTTGCTCTTGCCTACAGTGGGTTGGGATGGTCCCCCAACTTCTCGAATTCCATTCTTTCCTCTAGCTTCTAGATGAGTAGCTTATATAGATACCTCATTTATACTAGTGGGATTAAACATGAGGATGGTATGCCTCATGTAGCTGTGTAGACCACCAATGTACTTCAAAAGAGTCTCTAGTGAGTCTCATGAGATACCCAACATCAATGCTCTCTTTCCAAGCTCTTGAGTATACCCTTGTACACTTTTCCCTTTCATCTGCCAAAGAGTTTTCCAACTCATCATGGCTTGTTGCGTGTAGGCCAATGGCTAGAACTGCTTTTTGATTGCAGCAACAAATTCACTCCAGACAGAGATGGTCTTACCATGTCTTTTCATATCAGCTTGGGTCCTGCCTTCCCACCAAACCAAAGTAGTGCCTCCTAGGTGTAGCCTTGCCAACTAAATCTTACTCTTGTCTGAGTCTATGTTCAGTACCCTGCAATACACATCAATTTGTCTAATCCAATTGTCCAACTTTTTAGCATTTAACTCTCCATCATATATAGGCAAATCAAATTTAACATCTAGTTTAATAAAAGAAGCTTTCTTCTTATGCACAAGCCTATTAGGAGGTGTGAGAAAGCTTTCTTCTTTCCCCTTTCCTTTGGAGTGGTTTTGGGGACGAGTTTCACCTTATTTTTTATCTTGTTTAGAGCCTGATGAATCTTCATCCTTGTGTTTTCTAAAGTCCCTATACATTTCTTCTACCATAGACTTTATAGCTAGGAAACTTTCTATAAATTGAGGGTCTGGCCCTATAGAACCTTCTTCTCACATTGTCCTCCAAGAATAGACTCTCCCAATTTCAGGATTAGTTTCCACCAACTCTCCTCCTAATTTGAGCTTTGATCTAGTGAGCATTCATAGCTAAACCAACACAAGCTTGTCTAACCTTACAACCTAGGGCTTTGATACCACTTGATCTGATAATCACCCTATGAGTGCCAACAGTTAAAGATTTATGAAACAAAAGGTATTACAAACTCATGTGCTGGTGTGTGTTTTGTGTTATTTAAGCAACATATTGATCAGATTGCCAATACACAGACATCTAAATGGAAAGACAACAGAGAAATACAGTAAGCAACACAAAGACACAAATAGTTTTAATAAGGAGTTCACCCTATTCCCTAGGGCTACGTCTCCGGTCCAGCTTCAGTGGCAACCTTGTTTTATTGTGTCTTTAAGTAGAGAAATTACAATACAGGGACTCAATGTGAGTTCTCCTGAAGAAGATTTTGCTTGGCAGGGTGGTTCTTGGATTCCCCAAGCCACTCGGAGTACACAGACTCTTATTCTTCCTACCAGCTCTGTGACCCTTGGTCTACAGTGGAAAGAGCCAATTGTGATGCTCAATCCGGATAGATCCCTCTATGGGAAGGCTTCAATTTTTAAGCTCTCTGGTGCTTGATGCTGCCTGTGGTTAGCTTGGTCCTCTGTCTCCTCTACTTGGCTGTACTGTTCTCTATGTTTAGTCCTCCTCTCAGGGTTCAGTGTTCACTGTCTCTCTTGGTCACTCAGACTCCTCTCTATATGCTCCTAATTCGACTATCTCTGTTCATGGCTTTAGCCATTCGATTGGTGTGCCTATTCGGTTCCTCTCCCACCTGTGTCGATTCTCCTCCGACCTGCGTGCTGGGAGTTCCCTGTTTGGCGTCAGCATGAACGCTCGGGAAGTAGCCACGCATCCCCATTGGAATAGCGGCAACCTACTCGTCGATTCTTTTCTTCCATTACATTGTGTATACGTTCTTTCTCCACCATGGTGGTCAAATGGATTCCAAATCCCTTTAGAACGTGGCTTAATTCCTGTCGATTCTGCTTCTTTCCATCGGGCGCAATCTCAGTCGTCCGATCTGGGTTCCTCCAGATCCAACGTCATACGCACATCGAGCGCGGTTGACTTGCTTGACCAACAACACGTGATCATGTTGTTTTTTCTCTCACCTTCGCTTCCATGCTTCGATCGCTGAGTGTGATCGCTCCGCTTCTTCCAAAACCTCTTACCGTTCAAGGGTGCCCCAATCAATACCGCCAATTTTTCAGAGCGTGGGTCATGCCTTTGTACTTTAGCGCCTTTATCTTTTTCCGCCCACGGTCCTTTGGTCCCTCCATGTGACCGGGAGCTTGGCTTTTCCATTTTAGCCTTTTTGCCCATCGATGCACGATTAATGCTAAGCGCTAATCGCGCATCAAAATCGCCTCCTTTTCCCGATCCGGGGCTCCTAGGGAATGCTTTGGCCTCTTGCACAGTCTCCATGGGCCTCGGTCAGTGCGCTTTGAATGAGGTCCTCGTCGTTCCACGTTGGCGGCCATTGCCACTGGTTCAGGGCATTTTTTATCGTTGTTTTGGAATTTTCAAGTATTCGTTCAACTCGATACAGTCATGGTTCTTGATAGTGTTTCTATGGATCCGATTCGGATCAATATAATATTTGCCAATAAAATTCAAATGTCAATGAAGAATGAATTGAGCAGCAAAAATCTCGAAAAGTTTGAAAAGAGTATTACTTTTTCAATTTTGACGCAAATGCTCACAAAGACTGAGTTGGATAATAAAAGCTGCAAAACTTTGAAGAGTGTCTTAGTTAGTGCATAGCATGGACTTGTACTACTTTGGGTTTTCCTAAGAGTATTAATTGCTGCAAACATCGTATTTATATTGCTTTTTGGGTCCATAAGAATATATGGTCCTTTAGGGTTTTATAGATATATACTGACCTCTAAAGTGTCACCGATATTGACGACCAGTGCACCAGGGATTGGTTTCATAGAAATCCAATAGTTGTTGTTAAGAATTTGTAGGCCTGTTGGCTCATCATCTTGGAGTAATACACTGAGAGCACTACCGTCTGAGTGAGCACTTAAACTTAGAACTAGGTCAGGCTTGGTGCACGACGAATATTAATTCATACACATCGCTTGTATGTTTTCTCCAAACATTTCGTTAAAGAAATTGGGCTTCAGATGGAGATTTTCAACAATGACGGAGGATGTAATATCCCTCTGCTTAATAATAAATAATAAAAATAATA
>APFE030819456.1:57568-82438 GCA_000404065.3 Pinus taeda | reverse complement strand
AATAAAAGATAATAAAAATAAAAATAGTAATAATCATACTAAAGCTCTAAATAAAAATAAATAGAAATAAAACAAGAAAACTACCAAAAAAAAATAAAACAAGAAAGTTTAAAATCAAAAGAAAAGTAAAGAAATAAAACAAAAAAGATAAAAATCAAAAGAAAGTTGCATGCAGACACATGGAATGTGTGCATGTGGTTCCCCTTCCAATGTTTGTTCTATTTAATAGATGGTGAGAAAGATGAGATACTTTCCTACATTCCATCATTCTGACATTCTATCTTTTATTCTCGTGGGAGAATGGTATTCTAAGACTTAGGAGTCACTGGAAGTAGTGCGTTGATTGAGGGCTCGGGGTTGGCCAGTTGTACCAAACCATTGAACAATTGAGCCTACGGTTGGGTTGTAACATAGGTATGTACTTATTTGTTGATTTTGATTTTAACTAGGAAATTAAATTTATATTTACTTTGGATTGTTACATATGGTATCATAGCAAGGTTTCAACTGTATGTGACCTATAAGTAAAAATTTGAGAAAAATACTTAGCTAAATTTATCAACAACTTTTCTTTTAATAATGTAATTATAAAAATAAAAATTATATATATATAATTGTAAAAAATAACTAACATATAGTGTATATAATTATATATAATAAAAATACATATACGTTAGTAAAAAAAAAACCAAAAAAATTACAAAGAAAATCTAGTATATATATACAAAGAATGACATGCAATAAGTTTTTAATTAACATAGTGTTAATTGCAATTTTTTCGATAATCTACACAATATATTCAATGAATCATGCGAATTTTGATTCACTTTAACTTTAAGTTATTCAAAATTGATGGCACGGTCTTTTTTTGAAAATAAAATATAAGTGGTGCTACATATCTTGAAAGTGTTCAGGTATTCCTTTCTTGTCTTGAAAAGTTGGGATTTTTATAAAACTTACCTTTATCTCGAGAAAATCAGAGGATACATATTTTGTTTTTTGGGTAGTAACATATATAAATAAATAACTATATATACTCAAAATCAAATCGTGCATGTTTGAATGGACGAAGTTTATTTTTCTAATTTAGCTTTAAAAAAAAATCATGAGAAGTTAAGTCCAAATTCCGAGTGTGTGAAGGTTAAGAGTTCCATTCTCATGGCTTGTGGTTCTGGTTAAGATAACTATTCTTAAAATAAGGGTTTTCTCTTTCATTACGCTTCCTATTTTCTACCACGAATATTTTGGGAAATTTAAATGTTATTTTTGGATTTCATTCTGACCATAAACCTCCGCATCCCCAAATTCGAAAATTATGTGGCAAGGCAAAGACGTGGTTGCATCTATTGAAATTGCAGTTTGGTTTTGGTGTCCACACATGTTTATATATATATAGATATATATAAAATTGTGTCTCCCAAACCCTTGACCACGTGAGTCTTTAATCTGCCTCAAGTACACGGAACAACCAATCGTATTTTCCAATTTAATTTTAAAAAACGTTTAAAAAAAATAAAAAACTCGCATGCAAGTACTTGTCATAGACATGCAAAGTCATTCTATAAACGTTGATAAAAAGAGGTACTGGCTTTTAAAAGAGTGGAGTGAGTTAGACGCTTTACACATTAAAATGGTTTTATAGTTGATGTCTTTATTGTGATAATATTGTCCCACTTGCAATACATCGAATTATTAAATTATTTTAATAAAATAATTTATGGATTTTATCCCTACTTGAAAAAGTCTTATCATTTAACTATTTACTATCCAGTGTTTATACGTGGTTATTTTTCTTTTACCTAATAAGTTAAAGCATCACGAGTCACACTCACTTAAGCCTACAATTTTGAGATTGTTATGATAAGTTCACTTTGAAATTTAGTCCAACATGATTATTACTGCAAGCTCCTGCCAAGATTCCAATATTTATTTGGAATTTCTTTTCACGTGTTTTTAGAGTAAGGCTAAAATATTGAAATGTGACTCAGTTTTGAATTCTTTTTCTTGTACTTCTCAGTTAAGGCTATAATTAATGAAATTATGACAAAAATTAAGCATGAAGATTTATCTTGGAATTCTTTATTCTCTTCTTCTTTTAAAGCTTAAAATTTTGAAGTAATCTGTGCAAATCCTCCTCGAGATTAAGCTTGTATCCTTCTCATTTATGGATAAGAAGTTAAATATGAACAAGTTTAGGCAAATTTCCCTTATTATAATCTTGCATATAGTAAATTTGGTCAGTCTTGTTTGCTGTTTAAAAGAGTTTTTCTGGCAATCTCATACAAAGGAGGAGCCAACATTGAGGAACGAAACGAATGAGAAAAGAATACTGATGAACCTTGGGACCTCCATTGCCTAATACGAAGTCAATTGATTAACTTTCACAAGTCGGCATGATGCATAATGTGAAATGCTAATCGGGGGTTGGTTTCTGTACACATGCAGGCAATTTTATGTCTTATCCAGGAAATCATTATGGCTAAAATGTATTGCAATTTAAGGGTTTTGATATGGTGTTGCCTTCGCGGGTGCGCTTGCAGGCTGGCCATTTTATTAATAAAAGGATTTTATTTTTTGTTTTGGGGAGGGATAACCTTCCCAGTGATTCGATCTGGTTCTGGGTCGGGTGGCGGTGTCTCTTCTTATTATGGTGTGTAATATTTCTTTGATGGTTTGATTTCTTAAATTTCCTTAGAGTAATTATTTAATAGCCATGAAAATTTCAAGATACATTCAATAAATTTGTTTAACGATTTATTTTGTTAAAAACAGTGCATTTAATTCTTCTAACATAAGTTATGTTTGCTTAAAAAAATACTTAAATATTTCACTCTACAACACAAAATTTCAATTTATCTTTATCATGAATCTATATTGGTGTGAGATATAATTATGAATAAATTTTCTTTCAAAATTTAAGTCCCATTTTAACACAATAATGCCACCAATATTCGTAAGCTTTAATCATTCAAATTTAGATTATATATTGAGACAATTCTCTAAGATTTATTCTGACATCATTATTACCCTCTAACTCATGTTTTCCATGGTTTTATACTACAAAATTGTGATTGTTGATAATTTATGGTAATTTATGGTCTAAGTATTGTGATTATTGATAATTTATGATAAAATATATCTTATTTAATTCATAAACTCTGATAATAACTCACTAACTTTGTTATTATTAGACTTTGATAATAAATATTATTGAGTATGTTGGTTCTTATTTTATGGGATGAATCTTGATATTGAGTTACAATAGTATTCCTCGTATAAGGTCTATATATCAATCATTTATTTTACAGTTCATCAACTTTCTTTTCATTATGTTTTGATAACTGATTTGGTTTTGGTAGACTGATATACTTGTTAAACTAGCTACAACCAACTTATTTCTTTAAAATCATTACAAAAGTCGGATATTAAATTATGGATGTGAGACCTGAAATTCAAGGGGTACCACCATTTATTTTGGAAGATCAACTGAAAATGTTTGGCTGGTATAAGTTTGGTGCACTCATTAGTTCCTCATTGGTTTTGTCATGCATCATTATAGACAACATATTCTTTGGTTCTCTGCTTTCATTAGAATCTCATTACATGGTAAAACCACTATCTCATTTTCTTGAATTGTTTGTGGTTGCATTCTCTTATCATTTTCTAAATGCTATTTCATAAAAATAAAAGTGCTACAACAGTTCTGTCAATTACAACCATATAACAAAGCGAAATTCTAAATAAGTCACCTAATTAAAGGTATATAGTTTTGTTATGACTCATCGATTCATTGGAAAAATATATAATTTTGTAATCTTGGATGGTGATAATCTACCCATAATTGACAATGTATAATTCTCTGAAAGATTGCACTATTGATATGGTATGCTAGCATGTTTTTTTGTAGCAAATCTTTAATGCTGGTGCAACTACTCACCATTGGTTCATTTTACAACACAGTTACATAGCACTTGAAGTATTTGGATAAATGAAGTTGATATTTGTCACCAATTAAAGTGCTCTAAAATAGTGAAATATGTTCCAATTCATAATGGGTAAACTCTGATATCTTATTACCTTTAGATGATCATTGCTCACTAGGATTGGTTCATTATTTTACTGTTCAATGTTCATCATACCATTCACTAATTGGGTTGGATTGTTGATGCAGGAGCATCCAGCTAGGGCGCCATGACCAGGTGATGTCTCTGCCAGGTTGGAAAGTTGATTTAACATTTGGATTGTCTTTCATGTTTAGTTTATCAGAGTAGGAGGTAGGATTTTGTTTTTTTCTTTTAATTGCTATATTATTCAGCAGTTAGTTGGTCGGTTAGGGTTGTTACGTATCTGACCTTAATAAATAGCAGATTAGTAATTGTTATGTCAACTTAAAAAGGAAAAGACAAAAAATGTCTAAATGAAAATCTTGTCATGTAAACAGAATTGAGAATTAGTAGTTATACCACTATACTACCTTTAACCGAAAGTAACTACAGTTTCATTAACTGTAAACAAAGATGTATAAATGTAGAAATGAAAAACATGTAAAAGGTTCAGCATTTCCAGATACGAGAAAGAAAAAGAGACAAAAAACATTTTTTTTCCTATCGTCCATCTGTATCATTGCCTATGTATTGTACCATTATGTTCCATCTATTAACTAATTGGATTCAGTGATAACAGACAGAGTATGGGCCTACTACTGTAGGTTTTGTTTTTTTCTTTTCCTCTCTTAATAGAAAGCAACATTGTAACCCACATACAAATCCCATAACCAGAGCGAATGGGAAAGCAAATTGAATTCGCAACCAGAAGAGTGACATACAACGAATCAATCGAAAGAAGAATACAGAAACAGAGTGTTGCAGAAACAAATCACAATAGAGATAATTTTGGACAAACTTTCACACTTTTTCATAAACAAACAAAGATAGAAAATTTATATTTACATTGCTGATGTTCCATGCAAGTTAATTATTACATTGTCGAAAACAAATCAAGTGCCCAGCGTCCGATAGAATGGACAAACCCTAGTCTAGGGTTTGATATCAAGGAAAACCCTCAACATCAATAGACAGCCAAACTAGAACTGTAACTGAAACCAGACTCATGCTTAAGCTGCGAGAACGATCCAGTTTGTACATAGCAACTAGATAGCGAGGTACAAATACTACAAAAATGAAAAGAAACCCTAGCTGCAAATTGACAAACTTTGGAAGACAGAGCCTACTCGCAGAGGGTTGTCTAGTTTGGAGACCAAATTGTGTTAAATCCTCCCACCTAGGTTGAACGCTCGACCTGCACAAACCAAATGAGTCACAATTAGCATACCCTACACAGTGTTACCTAAACCGAAGCATAACAAAAGCAAAGGGAAAGCGTAGCATACCTAGGCACGACCGGACGAAGAACCTCATGGAACAGAGCCGGAGACAACCAGAAGAAGCATGAGACAATGGGAGCAAGTGTTGGTTAGTTACTACACCAGAAGAGGGCAAGTATAAAGCATGGAGGGATGCGTTACCTGTTTTGTAGCCGAGAAAATCATTTTTCCATCACCTGTGTATATTAGAGCCAGAAGTTAAATGATTTTCGCACCATAGCATAAATAAAGAGTGTCATCAATAGCAGCAAAGGATAGCCAGTGGCCCGAGAGACCAGATACCAAATCCAAACAACAGTAGAATTAAAAAAAAAGGAATTCACTGTGTAAAAGAATTCGAGCAGACTAACCTCCAGAACCAAGACAAATTCATTTTACAAGAAAAATTCATTGCCAATAGCACAAACAAGTTCGAAAGGCTGATATTCATTTATAGCCACGCCCAAAAACTAGAGTTTTTCGTAAGCACCGGAACGGGACCACACCCTTTGATAGAAACCCTCACATAGTTTCTGTAGCAGAGGAAAATCCATAGAACGACCAGGAAGCATAAACATTTTGTGTAAAAGACCAAACGGGAAGACCAAAACCCAAGGCTGGGTACTAGTAGGTTGGCATTTATGAGCCCATTAATGTTTATAGACTCCAATAAAAATATCTGATATTCATATCAACAAACAACCGCCAAAACAACAAACTAAATTCAGCAATACCATAAATCCTGGACAGATGGATAACCAAGGCTAGGTGGAAGCATGGGCTGGGTCACATCATAGTGGTATCGAAGCAATTTTTAAGGTTAGTTAGAGAAATAGAGAGAGGAAGACGGGGTCGTGGCAAAGGTGCCTGAAGGATAGCAGAGGAAGGACTGAGAGAGGAGATCAGAATTCTTACTACCCGTTTGGAGGCAGTAGAGGTAGGGAGAAGAAGAGACCCGGAGATAGGCGATGACATCGAAGAGGAAACTGAAGTAGCAATAGATGGACTGGAAGGCGAGACCCCAGAAGTGAGAAACCAGAACTCCCAACCTATGATGGTGGCCTGTCCATAGAGGTTTTATTGGATTGGATCAGTGAGATGGATAAGTATTTCGAGTGTGAGGAAGTCAACAAAGACTACAGAGTTAAGTTTGTTGCGACGAAATTGAAGGGACACACAACCCTGTGGTGGGATAGTGTCCAGACAGAGAGGAAGAGATTGAACAATTTGCTGATGAAGACCTGGTCAAGGATGGTGGCCAAGTTGAAGGGCATATTTCTACCAAAAGACTATCAGATTGCACTGCATAGACAAGTGCAGAATCTGAGACAGAAGGGAATGATGGTAAGGGAGTACATAGAGGAGTTATATCGAGTGAACTTACGAACCGGATATATAGAGGATACTATGGAAATAATAGCGAGGTATGTGAATGGGTTAAGATTAGAAATTTTAGATGAAATCAGTATTTTATCTCCAAAGAACACTGAAGAAGCATATCAGAGTGTGATGAAAGCTGAAGAGAAAATTACTAGAAGACAGAATGCTCGGAGAGGACGAGGAGCCGGCACGCGAAAAGGCCAGTCATATGGGAGAGGGCAGACTGCTAGTAGCAATGAGGAAGGCCGTAGTTCCAGAGCTTCCAGATCAGCAGAAAGAGGTGATAATGCGAGAGGTGGTAGGTCATCCTATTAAGGTAGGGGAAATGGCCGAGGCAGAGGGGCTGGTTATCAGTGTTACAGGTGTCATAAATGGGGACACAAATCATTTGAATGTCCAGAAGAAAATCAAGCTGGATCGAGGGGTGCATATGTTTCACAACCAGAGGAAGCAGTGGCACCTCCCCAAGAAGCAGAAAATGCTCCAGACACAGGGGAAGCCCTCGTGCTGCATAAGGTGTTGTTAAAACTAGTCAAGGAGGTCACCGAACAAACACAATGGAAGGCTTTGTTTAGAATAGTTTGTAAGTCACATGGTAAGTGTTGTAAGTTAATTATTGACAGTGGTAGTATAGATAACTTGGTGTCCACAGAAATGGTAGAAAAGTTGAAATTGAAGCACTTGAAACATCCCACCCCTTACAAAATCTCATGGCTGCAAAAAGGCCATCAATTGCTGGTGGATGAACAGTGCGAGGTGGAGTTTCAAATAAGCAGATATAAGGATAGAGTCGTTTGTGACATCATGCCAATGGATGTCACATACTGCTAGGCAAGCCTTGGAAGTACGATAGGAAAGTGGTCCACGATGGATTGAAGAACTGTTATAAGTTTGTCAAGGATGGAATCAAGGATACGCTTGTGCCCACAAAGAGGAAGAGACATCAGGGACAAGTGAACCAAGAGCATTGTTGGTTAATGGAAAATAGTTTCTGAAACAAGTGGAGGATAGTAAGATGGGTTATGCAGTTGTAAAGAAAGAAACAAAAGTGTTGTTGCATACAGAGGTATCAGATTTACCTACAGAAATCTAGCGAATGTTGTAGGAATTTACAGATATAGTGGTTGATGACTTGCCAGAAAAATTACCCCCCAAAAGAAGCATAAGTCATCATATTGACTTCATACCCGGAGCCAGTTTTCCGAACAAAGCAACATACCAAATGAGCCCCAAGGACAATGAAGAGATTAGGAAGCAGGTGCAATAACTGCTATACAAGGGATTGATAAGTGAAAGTTTGATCCCTTACACAGTCCCAACGGTTTTCACTCGCAAGAAGGGAGGAGAGTGGTGGATGTGCACAGACTCAAGGGCCATCAACAAAATCACCATCCGGTACAGGTTTCCATTGCCACGGATGGATGACATGATGGATTGTTTAAGTGGGGCAGCATATTTCTCTAAGATAGACTTGAAGAGCGGGTATCATCAAATCTGGATACGAGAGGGGGATGAATGGAAGACAACCTTCAAGATGAATGAGGGACTATACGAATGGTTAGTCATGCCATTTGGACTGAGAAATGCACTCAGTACATTCATGAGGTTAATGAATGAGATGCTGAAGGAGTACATTGGGAGATTTGTGATAGTGTACGTGGATGACATATTAATTTTCAGCAGGACAAGGGAAGAGCACCTTCAACATGTACAAAAAGTGTTGGAAAAATAACAACAGAATAAACTACTAATAAATTTGAAGAAATGTACCTTTCTATAGAAGGAATTGATTTATTTAGGCTTTGTGATAGCTGAAAACGAACTGAAGATGGATCCGGAGAAGGTTGCGGTGATAGTGAATTGGTCATCTCCAAAAAATTTATTTGAGGTATATAGCTTTCATTGACTAGCGTGTTTTTACTGGAAATTCATAAGGAATTTTAGAAAAATTTGTGCGCCTATGTTGGATACCATTAGAAAGGCTAGTCATCCTTTTCAATGGACAAAGGCAGCGGAGAGAAGTTTCTAGCTATTAAAGAGAAAGATCACTGAGAAGACGATCCTCAGATTGCCAGATTTCAAGAAGCTTTTTCAGGTTTGCTGTGATGCTAGCAGTATGGCTATTGGAGTTGTACTCAGTCAGGAGGATAAGCCTATGGCCTTCTTCAGCGAGAAGCTAAATGAAAGCAGACAGAAATATTCATCTTATGACAAGGAGTTCTATGCTGTTATACAAGCATTAAAACACTAGAGGCATTATGTGCTGGGAAACGAATTTGTGTTGTTTTTAGATAATTCTGCACTACAGTATGTTATGCAATAACACAAGTTGAACCACAAACATGCCAAATGGGTGGATTATTTGTAGAGTTTCAATTTCGTGTTGAAACATATTAGCGGGCAGTCCAACAAGGTGGTGGATGCACTAAGTAGGAGAGCTTTACTTCTACAAGAAAGTATTGTGCAAGTGCTAGGTTTTGAGCACTTAAAATATTTATACCAAATTGATACAGACTTTAAGGAGGCCTATGAGGCATGTCAAAATCCCTTGGTGAGAGATAACAGCCCATGGTTGGACTACAACCTACAAAAGAAACTGTTGTTTAAGGGAGGACAACTATGCATACCAGACTGCTCGATGAGAGAGAATATTATTCGAGAGAAGCATAGTGGAGGCCTCGCCAGACATTTCGGCATGGACAAGACACTCAAGCAACTCAGTCATTTCTACTTTTGGCCAAGGATGCAGAGGGATGTACACTGATTTGTGGATAGATGTAAAGTGTGCCAGTTGGCGAAGGGTCACAGTCAAAACATGGGACTGTACACGCCATTACCTATTCTAGGCAGACCGTGGGACTCTGTCAGCTTGGAATTCGTCTTAGGTCTACCTAAGACCCAGCAAGGTTACGACTCGGTGATGGTAGTAGTGGACATATTCTAAAAAATGGCACATTTTATCCCTTGTAGAAAAACTAGTGATGCCACTCACGTGACCCACTTGTTTTTCACAGAGATTGTCAGGTTACATGGGTTGCTTAAGTCTATCCTTTCAGACAGGGATGTGAAGTTCACGGGACACTTTTGGCGTACCATGTGGAAGAAAATGGACACACAACTGAGTTACAATATTACTTATCAGGGCACCATGACTGGGTGATGTCTCTGCCAAGTTGGAAAGTTGATTTAGCATTTGGATTGTCTTTCATGTTTAGTTTATCAGAGCAAGAGGTAGGATTTTGTTTGTTTCTTTTAATTTCTGTATTAGTCACTAGTTAGTTGGTCGGTTAGGGTTGTTACATATCTGACTTTAATAAATAGCAGATTAGTAATTGTTATGTCAACTTAAAAAAGGAAAAGACAAAAAATGTCTAAATGAAAATCTTGTCATGTAAACAGAACTGAGAATTAGTAGTTATACCACTATACTGCCTTTAACCAAAAGTAACTACAGTTTCACTAACTGTGAACGAAGATGTATAAATGTAGAAATGGAAAACATGTAAAAGGTTCAGCATTTCCAGATAAGAGAAATAAAAAGAGATAGAACACATTTTATTTTTCCTATCGCCCATCTGTATCATTGCCTATGTGTTGTACCATTATGTTCCATCTATTAACTAATTGAATTCAGTGATAACAGACAGAGTATGGGCCTACTACTATAGGTTTTGTTTTTTTTTTCTTTTCCTCTCTTAACAAAAAGCAACAATGTAACCCACATACAAATCCCACAACCAGAGTGAACACGCAAGCAAATTGAATTCATAAACAGAAGAGTGACATACAGCGAATCGATCAAAAGGAGAAAACAAAATCAGAGTGCTCGAGAGAGGAATCGCAACAGAGGTAATTTTGGACAAACTTTCACACTTTTTCGTAAACAAACAGAGACAGAAAATTTATATTTACATTGCTACTATTCCATGCAAGTTAAGTATTACATTTTCCAAAACAAATCAAGTGCCTAGCGTCCGATAGAATGGACAAACCCTAGTCTAGGGTTTGATATCAAGCAAAACTCTTAACCTCAACACACAGCCAAACTAGAATCGTAACTGAAACCAAAGTCCTGCCTAAGCCGCGAAAACCATCCAGTTTGTACATAGCAACTAGATAGTGAGGGACAAATACTATAGAAATGAAAAGAAACCCTAGCTGCAAATTGACAAAATTTGGAAGACAGAGCCTACCGACAAAGGGTTGTCTAGTTTGGAGACCAAATTGTGTTAAATCCTCACACCCAAGTTGAACCCTCGACCTTCACAAACCAAGCGAGTCACAGTTAGCATATCCTGCAAAGTGTTACCTGAACTGAAGCATTACAAAAGCAAAGGGAAAGCGTAGCGTACCTGGGCATGATCGGACCAAGAACTTCACAGAACAGAGCCACAGACAACTAGAAGAAGCCTGAGACAAGAGGAGCAGGCGTTCGTCAGTTACTACACCAGAAGAGGGCAAGTATAAAGCACGGAGGGACGAGTTCCCTGGTTTGTAGCTGAGAAAATCATTATGTTGTCACCTGTGTATATTAGAACCAGAAGTTAAATGAATTTCGCACCATAGCAGAAGTAAAGAGTGTCAGCAACAGTAGCAAAGGATAACGAGTGGCCCGAGAGACCAGATACCGAATCCAAACAACAGTAGAATAATAAAAAAAAGGAATTCATTGTGTAAAATAATTCGAGCAGACTAACCTCCAGAACCAAGACAAATTCATTCTACAAGAAAATTTCGTTTCCAATAGCACAAACAAGTTCGGAAGGCCGACATTCATTTACAACCACGCCCAAAAACCAGAGTTTCCCGTAAGCATCGGAACGAGACTACACCCTTTGACGGAAACACTTGTAGAGTTTCTGTAGCATTCGAAAACCCATACAACGATCGGGAAGCATAAACATTTTGTGTAAAAGACCAAACGGGAAGGCCAAAACTCGAGGTTGGGTACCAGTAGGTTGGCATTTACAAGCCCATTAATGTTTATAGACTCCAATAAAATATCTGATATTCATATCAACAAACAACCGCCAAAACAACAAACCAAATTCACCAATACCATAAATCCCGGACAGGTGGATAACCAAGGCTACGTGGAAGTGTGGGCTGGGTCACATCAATTGTTGTTCTCATTGTCCTTTAGCGATAGTAGTTGCTTGGCATTTCTATGGTATATTATTGCAAGAACACAACTCTCTCAATATGATCTTCTAATAAATTTCATTTTGCATTGCAATTGCCATTTAGATTACATGTATATGCTCATTCACTACGTGGTGATAGGTATTTAATGTTCAATACTCATGATGGATATGATATGCATAGCGTGGCATATGAATTATGATGCTATAATATGAGGATTATTGACATGTAGTTGATTTATGTGAAGTCATGATATGTCTTAGATATAATTGTGTTGATGGTATAATTGAAGCATACGATAATTCTGTACAAATCTATGACATGCATGAGCATGCAGTTCCTTATTATTCATAATATTGTGATTAACAAAGATGAATGTTCTCATGATGACATGCAAGACTTGGCATGTGGATTATTTCCTATGATACTATGATGGTATGGTTAATGCATTGGATGCATGTTGAGATCTAATGATTCACAGGACTTCACAAATGGGCCGAGAGGGCTGGTTTATTTGATGGTCGCGAGCCCATACGCATGAGGGAGAATAAGTAACACCATATGGGCTGGGGAAAAAACTCAATCAACACTACATATGCTAGTGGTTCATTTGTCTTGTGTATAGCTCTTGATGGATATCTCTTGAAGAGCTATAGGACTATCTTGAGGAGGCCAAGTGGCTGATGTTCTAGGTTAAGTGCTTGTTATTGGATTGGCATGCTGAAGTCTAGAAGGGATGTAAAAGACTTCGATGCCTGGGGTTGTGTGCCTTAGTAGTTGGGGAGGGAGTAGGCCAGCCTTGCGAGATGCCCAGGGTCATTGAGTACCAGACAAGATGCCTGCCTTGGGGCAGATGAGGTCTTAGTCACGCGTGAGCCTTGGGGCTAGCCTTGGACTAGGATATAGAACGGGTGAGGCTTATGCCTGGTGCCGAAAGTGGGATAAAGGACAGAGATTCCTTGAGATTTCCTGAGGTGTTGGGGACTTTCAATGCGTGTTGGTTATACTAGTTTAATAGAGGTGTTGGCAACATGAAGTAAATAAAACAATAAATAATATAAAAAAAAGTCAACTTAACTTTGGAACGAAGTTCCTTAAGGTTGGAGAGTATGTAATATCCCTCCCCTTAATAATAAATAATAATTGAAAAATATAATTAATAATATAAATAATAATAATAAAAATAATAAATCATAAATGTTAAATAAAAATGATATTAAATATATATAAAGAAAATAAAATAAAAATAAATAAAATAAAAATAGTAATAACCATACTAAAGTTCTAAATAAGAATCAATAGAAATAAAACAAGAAAACTATGAAAAGAAGAAAATAAAATAAGAAAGCTAAAAATCAAAAGAAAAGTAAAAAAATAAAACAAGAAAGCTAAAAATCAAAAGAAAGTTATATGTAGACACATGGAGTGTGTGCATGGGTTCCCCTTCCAATATTTATTCTATTTAATAGATGGTGAGGAAGATGACACACATTAATGCATTCCATCATTTCTAGATTCTATTTTTCATTCTCTTGGGAGAATGGTATTCTAAAAATTAGGAGTAACTGGTAGTAGCATTGATTGAGGGCTCAACGGTGGTGAGTTGTTACGAACCATTGCACAATTGAGCCTACAGTTGGGTATTGAGGGCTCAGTGGTGGTGAGTTGTTACGAACCATTGCACAATTGAGCCTACATTTGGGTGGAGAGTAGTCCCCAAAACCCTGTTGTCATCTAACAAACATTGATCGCACTTGTCATATGACAAACATTGATCACACCTAACATAGGTATGTACTTATTTGTTAATTTTAATTCTAATTAAGAAATTAATTTTATATTTACTTTGGTAATTTTAATTAAGAAATTAATTTTATATTTACTTTAGATTGTTAGAGAAGATGGTTCTACACAACTTCAAAACGTCCCTTGAATAACCTTCCAAAGTATCAGTGCAAAAAAAGAAGAAGCCAAACAATGAATCCAAGAGCTCACATTAGGCTGAGAGTAAAATGCAAGAAACAAATAACATTAAGAAGAAGCCAAACAATAAATCCAAGAGCTCACATTAAGCTGAGAGTAAAATGCAAGAAACAAATAACAGTAAGAGGAAGCCAAACAATGAATCCAAGGGCTCACTTTAACCTAAGATTAAAATGCAGGAAACAAATAAGAGTTTTGCGCGTCTTTGTATATATATACGAAAGTGCAGTCAGTTTAAGTTATATAGATGAAATGTTCTTTTTTAACCTGAATTCTGCCAAATAATTCTAAGAAAATTTGTAATTTTTTTTATTCAAAAATACATTTTTGAATTTATAATGGATTTCACATCTTCCAAATTCCTTGTAAAACACCAATTTGATTGATTAAAAACTTAAAATGAAATTTTTAAAAATTTATGTACAACTTTAACTACGGAAAATATGCCTTGAAAATTGATGACATGACTTGAAATGCCTTAAAAGGTCATTGCATTTATTAATTAAACTACCCATATATTTAACGGTCTATGTGGCCTTACTCTATATCTCAATTTCAATTTTTGTGTCAATCGAAAGAAGGTACTGGACTGTTCACTGTTTAGGTCCGGGAGTGCTTCAAAGTTGTGTGATAAACAAGGCAACCTAATAAATATTAATATAAAATCCATATAAAGTTTATCTTGTTTATCACATTTAACTGGAACCGATTACTTGTAAACTGATAAATTGCAAGCAATGACGAGTTTTGATTCAGCCCTAATATGCTCTGATAAATCTGTGCTAATATTGATAAATCAATTATTAACATGAATCTATGCTAATTTATGGATATGGTGATCCTATTAAAATAACTTTATGCAAATTATAAGATCCGATGATAGTGGAATTATTTACTAGTTGTATGATCATACAAAGGCAATTATTTATACTGTTATGGTATCAGTGGCAGCACGTTTGGTTGGCCAAAGGTTTTCCTTTCTGATAGCCTCGGGCATTGTTCCTAACGCCATCATATCACACCAGTCCAGCTTCTGGTCCTCCGAGAAGATAAAACTGTGGCCATATTCCTGGATAGTCCCGGGCTTCATTGGGTACTTCTCCTTCTCTTCCAATGGAAGCTTGAAAAACTCCATGGCCACTTCCATTATGCGCCTAAGTGTTCCTTCTTCAATCCCATGATTCAAAACCTACAGTTTATGTTAATCAGAAAATCAAATAAATATGATTACTTTGATATATGACTAAAATAACATGTCACAATCTATAATGTCACTAACGTGAAAGAAGCCCCAGTCTTTGCAGGCAGCTAACAGCCTCGCCATCTGTTACTGCATGATATCAAACACTATAACTGACATAGATATGTATACTGGTAACGAGGGAAGCTTCGAGGAAACCAAAGTGAACTATCGCTAATGGTATCCAGTGCAGTCATCAATGATATGCCCGCATAAATTCTGGGATATAGGAATCTATTGCTGTTCAAATGTCGTATATAATTGTCTGATCTGCCTCCAAAAGATCTCTACGACAAATGGGAGGACGAAGCTCGTTTTTACTTTTCCAGCCTAGAGCTGACGCATATCTTGAATATGCTTTTCTATTTTGCTTTAATACGGTACCTTTTTTGCCTTGTGTTGGTGAGACAAGGGTGTAGGGATTTGACACCCCTTTCATGTCGAGTCCTGAACTAATCATAAGCAAGTCTATTATTTTCTGTTATGTATGTAATAGCACGCTGTTTAATTGTGTCGGAACATGCGTTGGTAGGTCGTCATCCTAAAGCAAAAGAACATGCCTAAAAATATTCAATATTCAAATCTTACAAGTATATTGGGAATGACTGCATCTTCTATTGATGTTAGTCATATTTAAATAGAGTATTGACCCAAGTGCAGATCCGAGGGAAAAAAAGAAAAATGGTATGGGATATACATAGCTTTATGGCTTTACAGGTGCCGTTAATTTGGTATTTAGTTACAATCCCACAAAATAAAGAATGTTGGGGCAGTCATTTATTTTTTAAAGTATTTTTTGGAAATCAATCTTATAAAATATATATAGATATTATAATTTTCATTATTTTTAAAAATATGTGTAGAAATCAAATTTAATAATGTATAGATTTTTTTTTAAATATATAATTTAATTTTATATAAAAAAATATTACAAAATATTTTTATTAATTTAACCACTCATAAATTTTACAATTTTAATAATATTATAAATAATTTTTAAACTATATGGGATCATGAAACTCAACATAATTATATTTATGAATATCTTGAGGATATGTACTTTCCCATGTCTTTCTACTGTCCAGTTAAATATTGTCTTATCTTTCTTAATGCTCATTGTAACCACCATTTAGGACTTAACCTTGATGCCTAAAAGAAGGAAATGTTTGATGGAATAAGTGTACACATCCATAGATATATTTTTGGTGGAATAAGTGTATAAATGGTGGTTACACGTTTGTAATACTATAGTTACAATGGAAATTGTGAACTTGCCAGTTTGGAATAATCCGGTTACGATGGACATTGTGAACTTCATTTTTAGAAAGAGGAAAGAAATATATTTTTATATCTTCGATATTGAAAATATTTAAATGAAATATATATATTTTATATTTTGGATATTGAAAATATCATGATGTATTTAATTGAGGATACAATTTAAAATGACATTTTGTTTGAGGAGATAATTTAAAATGACATTCATTGTGAGTGATATGTTGCGATATATTATAAAAATTATAGCTTAGTATCATTTTGTGGTGTAGGCTATGGTGTGCTTACTCTCGGAAAGTTCAAAGGTCTTAAGAATGTGTTTTGTTCAGTTACAATTAAATGTAATTACCGAGTTGAAATGCCATTGGAATAGGGTTAAAGCCATTAAGATGAATTTTTTTTAATATTAAGACATTTATAAATTTATGGTTTGGTTAAGTTGAACTTACTATAATGTATATATATATATGTAAAACTATGTTTCTTCCATCTGCATTAATTGCATTGTAATTTAACTTTGAATGTATTTCTATGCATAGAGGTATCCAAAAACTTATATTTTCTTCAATACCAATGGTGATGTAATTTAAAGATATATCCTAGATAATCCCTTTTTTTTGCATTATTAAAATTGCTTTGGGTTCACTAACTATTTATGTGTTAGAAGGTTTTAACGGTGTAAAAAAAAATGATATTGTGATGCTTGATATGTTTATGTGAATGGCTACTTAAAATATTTATGATGTATCAAATACCCTATTTTTTCTAAACATGATATCCCAATTATTTGAAGAGATACTCTAGTTGTTGTTGATCTTGGACCTTGAGCATGTGTTGTTACATTTTTGAGATTTACTAAATTTGTACATTTTTTTCTTGAACACATTGTTCCATTGCATCTCGAGAATTTCTTAAGTTAAAAATAACTTTTGTCTCATTCAAAAAGTATTTTAAACTTTATTTGAAATACATGACGGTTTTCATTGGATTTAGAGTTATATAGTTCAAATATGCTATTTTCTTCTAAAAGGTTTAAAAAATTCATATTTGGGTGTTTTGTTTTTATTTCTAGTTTGTTAATGTTTACAATCTATATATAATTCTGCTTTGCACTCTATGGGATATTGAAGAAATTAGAAACACAATGTGTACTTTATGTCATCTATGTAAGTCAAAAATAGAAAGAAAAATTGTAGTTTTTAGGTAAGCCTTTAGATGCTTAACTCCATTCTTATTGAGTCTTGAAATTTATTCCAAAGCTATTGTTTATTGCTCGATAAAACAACTTATTTTCTTTTTGGTAAGAAGACAATTCAAGTTGTAACAACAAGAACAAAATCCTTTTTCACTACTATTATTATGCTTTTTACACTAACTCATCTAAATAAAAGTTTATTTAGTAAAAAATCCTAAGTTCTTCTTATGTTACTCTAAAAAAAGTTATTCAAACTTAAATTATTTTATAGCTTTATCGTAAAGTTTATTTCACTAATAACTATATCAATAAAACCATTTAAACATTTTTTTTTAAACATTTTTTTGCATTCACCTCTCATCTATAAAGTAACTAAATTGTAAAAATAATTCTCATTTTTAAATAAAAGTGCACTAAAAGTCAACTTATATAAAAATTTAGGGACGTAAAATAATATTTGTGGGCAAAATGATCATCATGTGGGCCAACTTCTAGTATACATTGGGGTGTTTGTTATTGTTAATGCCATTTTTTTAACGTATAACTCTAACATTCGAAGTCCATTTTCAATGTTTTCTTTTGCAAACAACCTCTTTTTTTGTGAAGAGTTTTCCATATAGGTAGTCATTTTATGTTTTGAAATCACATTATATACATAATGTTATATGACTGTTGCAAATAAACATTGCTAATAATCTTTTGCTTACGAGTAGAAACTACTTCTAATGGAAATTCCATGGAGTATATAATAAGAAGTAAAGGATTTTCTAATCTAAATTCTATAGAGGATATACTAAGAAGTAAAGGATGGTAGTACGTTACCTTGAAAAAATAAAAAATTGTAGGTGACGATGACAAGAAATATAAATGAGATAATAATAATGGCAAAGGAAGTAGATTTATTGGAATTTTATTTTTCTTAATTTGTGATTTTGATATAAAAATAATCAATGTGTTGGATGAAGTTTGAAAAAAAATGGAAAAATTATTTGGTGAATCTAATGTGATTAGAAGTCATCAACTTGAAAATCAAATACTGATCTTAATTCCTAGAGACTTCACTTGCATTGAAAATTATTTATGTTCAAAACACTTACATATTTACTTAAAACATATCAAGTTAATATAAATGATGACCACATACACACACACATATTATAAGCTTGGTTTTTCATATTCTAGCTTTGTATCTACATTTTATGCCACTAGAGAAGCTTTAGGGGATGCATATCAAAATCTGTCTCTGGAATATTTTTTAACTTTCTCATTACAAAGAAAGAAAACATATTTCATATTATAGTGATAAATATTGTAGGTACATCTAATGAAGAAGTAATGAACTAGATAGAAAAACCATCCAAAGAAGCAATATCCTCACAAAAATAAGAAAAACAAGGCTCTCAAACTTTCTCACACATATTATAGTCCAATGGTGACAACAAACCAAAATTAATGTGTGAGAAGATTCATAAACATCTCATTTATTGTGGTAAAAGACTCACATCCAGAGTCTAAATATTTATACCAAAATAGGCTTTGGAATTAGGAATTGTGAAACAATACAATAATTTTGGTTCTTCTTCTAACACTTCTTCTCATGGATATGCATTTTCCACTTCTCGCTTCTTGCAAAATGAAACCTCTATTTCTTGATATAACGAGTGTCTTATTGATTATGGAGCATTTCATCATATGGATAAAGATAAAGTAATTTTTTTATGGTCTTAATGATTGTAACACCAAATGTGTATTTGTTGGTGATGGTAGATTTGTTAATGTTATGGGTTTTTGAATAGTTCAAGTAGATAATGGTAATTTCAATAATGTATTATGTGTTGTTGATATTTCCTACAAGATCCTATCAGTATATCATATTACTATTTCAAATGCAGGTAAAACAATAAATTTTTCTCCTCACTAAGTTGTAATTAAAGATTAAAGATTTCTTTAACATGTCCTTGCCATAGGGATAATTGATGATGTTACTAGGTTGTATAATATTGACAAATTTATATCACCACCCTTTCCCACAATTTGTATTTCTCATAATGATGATTTGAGCTAATTTTGGCATGAGTGATTTGATCATATAAACTATGAGTCATTGCAAGAACCATGTATTCAAAATATGGTGACTCGTCTTCATCTCATTTCTTGCTAAGATGGTCTTTATGCTAGTTTTATTCTTGTGAAACATCATTAATATGTTTTTGACAAACATGTCTCTTTCCACACCTAAATTCCTTTGCAACATGTTCATAGTGATTTGGGTAGTCTAGTTTCTTCTCCTTCATTAGTTTGGTTCACAAACTTATTAACTTTCAATAATTAATTATCCAACTACACTTGGGTTTACTTCTTAAAACTTAAAAGTGAAGGTTTTTACTTGTTCTTCGCTCATAATATCATTGTATAAAAATAATATGGATATAAAATATAAATGATAACAATAGATAATGGAGCCCACGGGACTTTGGATTGATGGTGAATTGGCGCACTGTTAAGGCACTCCTTGTGATAGGTCATAGGTTCAAAATCCCCTGTGGGTGTTTACCTACCAAAAAAAAATAATAATAATAGATAACGGAGGTGAGCATGTCAACAAAAAATTCACAACTTACAAAAATGCACAAGCTAATAAAAGGCAACATACTATTCAATATACAACACAATAAATGATGTTGCTAAAAGACATAATTATATGGTAAGGGAAATGGCTATTTATATGATTCAATGTAAGGGATTAAGTGTTCATTGATAGGAAGAAGTAATAAATTGTGTAAATTAAATAGTAAATCATACTCTCATATAGGCTTTAAAAAATATAACATCAAAAGAAATATGGACTAACATTATTCCAAATGTAATCCATTTCTCTGTATTTGATAGAATAGCATGCGCTCACATTCCCAATGTAAAAAGAAAAGCCTTATAGCCTAAAAGGGAGAAGTGTATTTTTTTCAATATTTTGAAGATTTAAAAGGTTATAGAGTTCTTTGAAATCATTCCAATGAAATAAAAATTATAAGAGATGTTAAATTTGATGAAAACCTCGTTCCCTTTGAGCCTAATGTAATACTTGTTCCCTCCTTAGCTTAAGATCCATATTTGGAATTTCTTCCACCTTCTTTTCTTATCTTAGATACTTCTTCAAATTGTGAAAATAAGGATGGAAATCCACCTCCCTTATTCACATTCAACATGATGTTTCCATTGGAATGAGCCTATACTGCAACCACAAATTCCCAAATGGGTCCATTAAACATGATAAATAATTGACAATCTTATTGATGGTAGTATAGATCAAAATCATACTCATTCATAGTTCCAGTGAGCCTGCACACTTTTACTCAAGTTTTATTGATTAAAAGGCATTTCAATAAGATTTATTCCATCCATATTGAAAAACTTCAATGAATGAATAATATAATTCCTTGATGGTAAAAAATAGTCATGAACTTGTAGATCTTTTAAAAAGAATAAAACTTATCATATGTAAATGGATATAGAAAACAAAGAATGAATTAGATGGAAGTGTTGAAAGACATAATGATTGGTTAGTTGTTAAATGATTATCTCAAGTTGAAAGAATTGAATATAATGAAACCATTTCCCCTATCACCAAAATTAATTCCATCCACCTTGTCCCAACCTTTTATTTCACACATGGATAGGAGGACTATCAAATTGACATTAAATCCACCTTCTTGCATGGGGATCTACAAGATGAAATATACATGGAACAATTTTTTAACTATGTTTAAATAAAATTAGGACTTTTTTTCCACCTTAAGAAATATCTTTATGGTCTTCAACAAACTCGTTAAGCTTGGTATGCAAAAATGGATAGCTTTCTTCTTAAAATTAGTTTCTCTAAATGCCACTTTGACCCCAATGTATAAACCAAGAAATTAAGATGGCATCTCATAATCCCTGCTCATTATCTTAATGACTTTATCCTCATTGGTAGTGATCTCAAACATTTAACCAATATGAAATTGATCCTTATAAGAAGTTTGAAATGAAAATTTGAGGTTATTTTCATTATTTTATTAGTCTCCAAGCATTGCAAACCAAGGAAGAAATTTATATTTACCAATATCAATATGTGTGTGACATTCTTCACAAATTTGACAGGGAAGATTGTAAATCATCCTCCATCTCCTTTTCAGTTTGGAGTCAAAATTAATACCTCCTATACTACACCAGATGTTGATTCCACTTTGTACCATCAATTATTTGGTAGCCTCTTATATATGACCCATACCCATATTGATATTTATTTGTTGTTGTTCTTGTTTCTTAGTAGATGAAAAGCCCCCACTAAATTCATTAGTGAAAAAAAAATGATATTTTGGTATATACAAGGTACAATTTAGTTTCATATACATTATAGTTTAGTGGGGACTCCTTTGTTTGTTGGTTTAACTAATTCATATTTGGTTGGTGACCATGATGATGGGAAGTCTACCTTAGGTTATGTTTTAGTCTTGGTTTTAGACCCATTGCTTGGGATTGTAAGAAGTAACAAGGCATTGTTCTTTATTTAGTAGACATAGAGTATAAAGTAGTGGTTAATGTATGTCAAGGACCCATGTGGATTCATAGATCCATTTAGAGTTTTGACTCTAGTAGTGACATTTGTCCACACTTGGGTTTGAGAAATATAGTTCCATAAAGGTAATAAATGGTCCAATTTAACATCAACATAGAAAAACATTGAGATATAAATAAATTCATTAGAAGACTCATTAATGATTAAATTATTGAAGTGCGATTTTTCCTATAGATGATGAATTTTCCAACATTTTCATGAACTCTCGTATATAGGTGAAATTTTCTACAATTTTATCAATGTTAGGAGTTTAGAAGGTTGTAATTATGGGGGCATAGACTCTAATTATTATTTCCTTCACCTATTGTGTCACATTTGTGAATCCTTTAATTCCATCCAAAGTTGTTATTAAGTGGGTGTTAGGATATTTAGACACCAAACAATTATTTAAGTTAAACTTGGTATCATGTGTCTATCATGAAAAATTGTGCTTCTTGAGCATGCATTAGTTGCATTCCAATCCAATGGTCATGATATGTTTTAGAAGTAGAGTTATGCTATGACTCATATTATCCTTGATACTAATGCCCATTCATCAATTATCTTAAAAAACGACTGGTCCATGATCTCTATCTAAAGAGCATGGAAAGTCATGACTAATGATAAATTTTTAAAACTCTATTATGTAGAATTGTTTTGTGCATTAATAAAATTTCCTCAAGTGGCAGCCACATTAGTAGTGACCGTGGATTGTTTCCCTCTTAGAGTGCATTAACCACATAAAATACTATTGTTATGATTTTTTATCTAGTATCATGAGTTATTAGAAAAGGTTCTCAATGTGTATGAACTCCCTATTTTACTGAACAATTAAGAGTCTCGCATCATTGTTGATGTTACAACTACCTAGGAATATAACTAGGTGATATTATGTATAAAAGAGGTACCTTATGTTGTTATTTATATGTTTATGAATTAGTTTCATGTGAAAAAGTAATCAGACCATTATAAGAAGCAAGGAAATGATAACTAGAATGGGATTTAGAGTAAAAAAAATCTATTGGAAGCATTGACATATATATTGTAACTATATTACAAAATAAGAAAATATGAGTTCCATTACTTGTTGCACAAATAGTATATCTATAGTAGGTTTTTACCCTACAACTTTAATTTCATTATATATTTGAGTGTGGAATTCTATATAAATAAATTTTTTAACGTGATAAAGGTCACAATATCTTTTGAAAGGTAGTAAAAGAGTAAGAATCACTCTTCGACAGAATACTGAGAGGTAGTAAAAAATGTAGTTAATCTAGAATACAAAAGAATTGAGTAGTTTGATGGCTAATTATGGTTTTGGTACATGATACAAAGATCACTATTTTGGAAAGGAGGGAAAATTACCGTAATGCAATCATGCTTAAGAAGAGACAAGACTAACAAAATTATAAACTTGAGATGGATGGGATTACATTGATACGAAGGAATAAGTAATGCGATGTATAAGCCCTATTTTTCATAAGACATATTATGTTGTTATATCAATTGTTAGAAAATTGATTATATACAATTTGAATGGTTTTGGATTCATTAAAATGAAAAACAAAGAAAGAGGCCAGGGATTCATAGATCAATAGGTAGGAATATAAAGTCTATGTACACATGAAAGAGTTATAAGATACACCTAAGAATCACTAACAACATGATAAGTAATGTGGTATTGTTTATTTAAGTGAAATGATGGATTGCATGAAAAGTAGGGACAAATGAAAAGATCATTGACAAACAATATTTCTAGTCTTCATAAGTAGAAAAGCAAACATTAAAGATGCTTAGTCCTCAAGTAAAACAATTTTTGAAATCTCCTTTTATACTTGTTCAAAAGATTAAAATGATATATATATCTATCTATATATATATATATTGTTGCGGGATTTTATCCCCTAAGGCTCTTGGGTGGAACCCTAGCAGACTGAAAGTTGTCTAAATCAAGAAACATGCACACACACAGCCATTATGCTAGAAAAAGCTATTTCTAATGTGAGAAGGACATACCTCAGGTCCTACGTTTGGGTAGTTCCTCAAGGGTGCAAACCCTTCTTCACGTCCCTTCCGCTCCTTTGCCCTGCAAAAACAACAATTCCAAGGAATGCAGCAGTATATGGACAAAGATTTACATAAAAATCATCTTTATGTTATGTAAGAAAGGAGTTAGTTATAAGCTTTTAGACATCCATTCATACATGAAACTCAAATATGAATATCATTAACATAAAGAAAGAAGCGTATCGGGAACAAGACGTGTTTCTTTATTAGACAAATAGAATAGTACAAAAAAGAGCAATATCACCTGAACCACTTCTGCAGGCTCAAAGCTCAGCCTCCTCCTGGATCCGTCCTGCCTCAAGCCTCTAGTAGGTCACCTTCCAATACTCACTCCAAGATGTCATGACTAAGGGATGAACATCCAATCACAAGGAAACAAGGGTTTCCTGTACAAGATGGGGGAAGTGCAGAAGGCACAAGGGTCTTCAGACCTGATCAGGGGAAAAACTCAGTATAATAACCTTGCTCTATGATCTCTCCTCCTTTAGGCCTTCCCTTTGATGTCTTTTTATACCAATTCCAAAGTAGTTTTTTTAGTTAGGAATTGGTTGGGGACAGTTGAGGCCACGGGCACTAACAGGTGATCAGCAGGTAAAACCCGCGATCTCCGCCCGAAAATAAGGAGTTTT
>APFE030819456.1:8599-26321 GCA_000404065.3 Pinus taeda | reverse complement strand
ATTCCTATTTTCTATGGATAATTGCATAGTTGAAGAGATGAGAATAGGTTGGACCCTACATTTTAGAAATGAAAGTAGATGACCTAGTTGACTAAACTTGGATACTTAAATATATTTTAAATCCCTCATGAAGGAACAATTTGCTTGGATAATTGGAAAATGCATACTATCTCATGCTTGCATAGTCATATATATTGCATTCAATTATAATGTATTGTGAATTTTAGGTTCATTGTTGAATGACTTATTTTCTACCTGTTAGTGATAATTACTTTGATCCACTTATTTTTATTCTCTTATTTTCTCTAAAATTGTTAATTGTGTTTCTTCTCAATTACATTATAGACCCTCTTGTAATTTGGTCAAACATGGTATAAAATATTGAGTGAATGTAAAGGAGTAGTATATCAGTTTGTAGGTGGAATACATAAAGAATAGTATACCAAATATGATGGATAAATCTCAATAGATAATACTTATGTCATTCAACTACCATTAATACAAGACATGGTTGGTTATTTTCTTGTTGAGTAAAGGCCTATATAGAAACACAATGGAAGTTAACACTAAAACAATTTTCATTATTGAAAGGGAAAATGGTAGAGTGAATGAATAGAGAATATGGATTGGTATGTTTCTCTATCTTTATTGAGATCGTATTCATCATCAAATATGAGAAACCATGTAGTGAGTTCTAGGCCAATATGAAAGGACTTTTTGTGAAGTAGGATGAGTGGTGATGATATCATTTGGAGAATAAATTCATTAATTTGAGCCTGAGTAGCTTTGACATTATCTATGATTTGTTCACCAAGTTTAAATAATTATTACTCGAGTTGAACATATATTTCATAAAAAGGAATGAGAAGAAACCCACTCCCTCAATTCTATCCAAATCAGGCCCAAAATAATTATTTTCTTTTCTAAACTCCATGAAAATAAATCAATTTTATGATCTTATTAGAATATGCATTCATTAAATTATTTTGTTACGTCCCTGACTTAGGAGAAATATAATCATATTTAAATGGGTTCACTTAGGAAAAAAATCCAACTTGCTAAGAACCCAACCTTTCATTCTAAGAAAAATCATATAGACATCAAGTACCATTTCACTAAGCACATGATATAGGATGAAAAGGTGATACTAGAGAAATATCACATACTATAGAATGCTACATATGCATTGAGTAAACCAATGAGAATAAAAAAATTCATGTGGTGCTACAAGTCTTTGAGATTTTTGGACATTAAGAATTATCTAATTGTTTGAATCATTGTCCGTGCCACTCTTGAAAGGTATGTGAGAAGTGGAAGAATATTCAGCCATGGGTGTCATACACCATGTAGTGTTTTAATGGAGTAGGGAATAAATGTAGAGTTATATAAAATAATCAATGGAAATCCATGGTAAGGAATTTTTGTTGAGTAGTGGAAAAGAATGAATATGAATCATGTTAGGGAGTTACATGTTGGTAGTTTCTAACATGTAAAAATGGAAAAGAATAAATAGTTCATGGTTCTATCATGCCTATTGTTTTACTACTAGGGATATGAGAAGATAATGTGTCTACGTTTTATCTTACTATTATGTCGTTGCAATTTCTGTATATCTATGCTACACTAGGCACTATTGTTGAGAGGATAGAGACTATATTTTTGTTACACTTTAGTATTTTATAAGATATTGAATGTTCTTTATAGTGTGGAAAGTTTCTCCTAAAATGGTTTCCTAAGGACATCATGTCGTTAATGGTTTTTTGTTCATTTCATCTATTTACAACCATTTTATTTCAATATATTTCTCAATATTATTCTCCATAATATATTATGCAAAATATTTATCTAAAATTATGCTATTGATGAAAACTATTACTGAGAGCATAGATTCATTGTATTCTGATTATTTAATTTCTAGATAAAAAAGTGAAAATGCTTTAAAATGTGGAGATTTCGTTCTAGAACTATTTTCTTGCGAATCATATGATCACTAATTTTCGTTTATTTAGTTTATTTAAAACTCTTCCATCTTATGGAATGACCATGAAAAAAGATTGTGTAGAAATAAAAAGATAAAAAAATAGTTACAATCAAATTTAATAAACAACAAAATATTAGCAAGATGATTTCATAGAAAAAACCATTTCGGAGAAAATGCCACTTTCGTAGAAATTAGAATATTTAGTATTAATTTAAATATATTATAGAAGTCATAGCTAGAGAATGAAAAGTGGGATTCCACTACTGATAGAGAGATCATAAAATAAAACCTTTGAAGCATATTCATTCAAAACTAGAAAAGATAAGTGAGAAATTACATAATAGAGGTTGATATAATAGACTTAGAGGTAACAACCTACGATAAAGAAACAATCATGTATCATTTCATGAACTTTGTTAATGAGGGGAGTTATCCAAATCACTGGCCTCCTCATCTTACAGTGGTTTCAGTATTTTCAAGTTTGGGGGATAAATTATTGCAGTAAATAAATTTACTTTATCAAATTGACGAGATAAATTAGGGAACCTAAAAGTATAATAGATACCAAGGTGGGGAGAATCCAATTAGAGTTAGAGTGAACCAAGCTTTTCTTGTATGCAATTGAGGTCTTATTTCTAATGCATTAGAATGTTAATGGATTAATTCAATTTGGTGGCTAAATAGGTGAACTTTATTGAAAACTCATTGGAGGAGTTTTTTAGTTATTCAATTATCTCTATATGTTGACACACGATTGAGAATAATTCCATTATCTCCCAAAGTGTCATGGAAAGCTAATGTTCAGAATGTGCTAGAACCCATGCTAGTAGATAGAAAGTAACTATTGACAGAGAGGAAGAACCAATAGTTTGTTACAAAAAATTAGAAAAAGGAAATGGAAAATAATGATTTATCTACCTTGTCATCAATTTCATATTGTACTTACACCTATGTTATCCCATTGTGAGATAGAGTGCTCATCCTATCATCCTAATAATTTTTTCATATGAGTGCTAGTAAAACTAGATTTTCCTTGAGGTGTAAATGCCACCTTAGGTTGGAGGGAGTCATGGGAATAATAAATGATATATGCAACAATGTGCCTTGATGTGCAAGTGCAGTGGACTATAGGATAAGTCACTAATCCTCATAACCATAATGACCATTTGGAGAGGGAATAAATGTTTCATTAGTAAAAATATGTCATGAACGACTAAGGAATGTGATGGTAATGAATAATGAGATTCATCATTAAATCCACTTTTCCTCCTTTGGTTTCCAAAATTACTTATTAATGTTCTTAAGAATTGTGATTATAGATAACATATTAAAAACTCACGAGAGGGGTATACTTTAGGGCCATTAGGATTTCATATACTATGGTGCTTGGTTAGTTGGAAGTATTTTGGATCAGTAACATCCTAAATGTGGAGGCTTATGTTCTTAGAATCACCAATGAGAAGAAGTCGAGGAGGTTTGATAGATGATTCTAGTTGAAATTGTTAGAATAATTCATAAGGTTATGTGTGATTGCTAGTGATGAAGCTATGAAAGTAGGAATAAGAGAATTCATTGAGGCATCTAGGATTAATTAGAACCCATCCTACTCCTAGAACGTCATGGTTCCTCTTTGATGCTCCATCGATGTAAATAATATCTGGACCTTGGAATTGCATCCATTCAGGAAATTATTATTTTCAAACTAAAGCTTCCAATATGTTATAGGTTTATATGGAAACGATAAGGAAAAATGGATATTTAAATGATTAAGCCAATCTTGTTTTCATAAATCTAGCTTTTAAGGGCAAGAGAGTCATGGTTTCTAAGAATTGAAGGGTTCTTCGAAGAGAGACTAGACCTTAGCCACTATAATCCTAGGATTCAACTATACTTCTTGGAGCATGATTTAGTTCCATTAGCCAAATTTTCTAGTAGATGTTGATGGGAAAAGCCTATCATACTATTTTAAATAAAGGCTAACCTTGGAAGGATCCATTATAATGATAATGCCAAGTGTCAATCATTTGCACCCTAGAAGCATATTTTGAGTTATTTTCTTCATTGTGTATAGGTCCACATTAAATAAAAGACCTAGAAATATTGAAGTACTAGGGTATTATAGGTAAATATAAAAGAAGAAAAGTAATAAGAAAAATAAAAAATATATCTTTAAATCACACAAAAAGATATAATCATCGAGGTTGGAAATAATTTTTAAGTCACCTCTATCACTCTTATATTTAGAGAAGAAAATTCACATGAAGATAAAGTATCATAGAAAAGAAATCGGTATGTTGCAATATGAAGACAATTTGTTACTTTCAAGTTTTTTGTTTTTTTTTTAAATAATTTTTTAGTGGACTCCCTTTCTAAACTAGGTGTGGATGAGAGGGTTCATAGAAATCTTGTCTTGTTACAAGTCTAAATAAGTTTTTCATGATATTTATCTAATGGTTTACATACTCATGATACTCATTTTCATAATGGCACATGTAAAACATGGATGGATTGGGACTATATCACTCAAAAAAAATTATAGAATACTTTTTATTTAAATATATAATATAGATCTCTTGTTTTAGAAGAAAAATAAAATTAAAATGTCTCATAAATTGATATATTCAAAATCTTAAAACTTCTTTTGTTAGTTTGTCTCCAAGCTAACAAGATGGCTTTTGGCTTGAGAAGCTATGACCAAGAAGCATATAAAGATCAATATTACCAAGAATTACACACGTCCTTACACATGTAGTTAGCCATACTCATGTGTACTCATGACTAGATTTTTGCCCACCATATTTTTCCATGAAATAATTTAATAAAACACTATATAGTTAACCACTTTATATCCCATAAACTAATTAATATTAATAAATTTACTAAAATTACTAAGATAGATATACACCTATAAATATTGTAAAATATCACCTAAAATCTAAATATTTTGTTTTTGTTTTGTTTTTATAAGTCATAAATAATAATATCAATTACGGTTATAAATATAAATCTATAAATATTGTGAAATATCTCTTAAAATCTAAAAAAATTATTTTATTTTTTATTATTATAATAATAAATAATAACATCAATTACTATATTATGATATAAAATCTATTAAATAATTGTGAAATAATCTCAGAGTTCTTACGCTCGGTTGGAAGCAGTAGAGGCAGGCAGGAGAAGAGATCCAGAAATGGGTGATGTGAGTGAAGAAGAAGTGGAAGTGGCAGCAGAGGGGCCTGAAGGCGAATCAGCAGAAGTGAAATTACTAAAGTCTATCTTATTGTCAAACAGCAGACCAAAACTAGAACTCCCGACTTACGATGGTAGTTTGTCTATTGATGTTGTGTTAGATTGGATTAGTGAGATGGACAAGTATTTTGAATGTGAGGAAGTTAGTGAAGACTGTAGGGTCAAGTTTGCAGCAACAAAGCTGAAAGGACACGCAGCTCTGTGGTGGGACAGTGTCGAGAATGAGAGAAAGAGGTTGAACAAAACACCGATTAAAACTTGGACAAGGATGGTAGCTAAATTGAAGGGTAGATTTCTGCCAAGGGATTATCAAATCACGTTACATAGATAGATACAGAATTTGAGACAGAGGGGACTGACTGTGAAAGAGTATACAGAGGAATTTTATCGAGTGAATTTGCGAGCTGGATACACAGAGGATACTGCAGAAAGGACAGCCAGATATGTTAATGGACTGAGGATGGATATTTTGGATGAAATAATCATTTTGTCTCCAAATAATACTGAGGAGGCATACCAGAGCGCAATTAAAGCACAGGATAAAATTAACCGAAGACAGAATGCCCGGAGAGGACGATGGTCTACTAGAGGAAGAGGCCAGTCCTATGGCAGGGGCCAGACTGCCAGCAACAGAAAGGAAGCCAGCAGTTCAAGGACTTTGGGAATAGCAGAAAAAGGAAACGGAACGAGAGGTGGCAGATCGTTCCAACGTGGCAGAGGAAATGGCCGTGGAAGGGGAACTGGTTATCAGTGCTATAGATGCCACAAGTGGGGGCACCACTCGTTTGAGTGCCCAGAAACAGATTCAACTGGACAACGAGGCGCATATGTGGTGCAACCGGAGGAAGCAACAGCACCCCCTCAAGAGGTAGAAAATGCCCTAGAAATGGGAGAAGCTTTAGTGCTGCATAAGGTATTACTGAAACCAGTTGATGAGAGTGTTGAACAGACGCAGCGGAAAGCTCTGTTCAGGACAATTTGCAAATTGCAGGGTAAGTGCTGTAAGATGATAATCGGCAGTGGAAGTACGAACAATTTGGTGTCCACAGAGATAGTGGAGAAGTTGGGACTGAAGCGTTTAAAACACCCCAGTTCGTATCGAGTTTCATGGCTACAAAAGGGGCACCAGTTACTGGTGGACGAATAGAGTGAAGTTGAATTTCAAATAGGATGATATAAGGATAAAATCATTTGCGATATTATGCCAATGGACGTATGTCATATCTTATTGGGCAGACCTTGGCAATATGATAGAAAGGTGAAACACGATGGAGTGATGAACTGTTATAAGTTCGAGAAAGATGGGGTCAGGCATACCCTTGTGCCTATCAGAGAAGAGAAGGAAACAGCCGAAGTAAATGAAACCAAGGCATTGCTAATGAGCGGAAAATAGTTTTTAAAGTAGGTTGAGAACAGTGAAATAAGTTATGTTGTAGTCAAGAAGACAAGGACAGTCCTCTTACATACAGAAATAACAGATTTACCTATAGAAATACAACAGATGTTGGAAGAATTTACAGATATAGTAGTGGACGACTTGCCAGACAAGTTACCTCCCAAGCGGAGTATTAGTCACCATATTGACTTCATACCTGGAGCCAGCTTGCCAAATAAGGCAGCCTATCGAATGAGCCCCAAGGATAATGAAGAAATCAGGAAATAGGTGCAGGAACTATTGGACAAAGGTTTAATCAGAGAAAGTTTAAGCCCATGTGCTGTACCAACAGTTCTCGCACCCCAAAAGGGAGGAGAATGGCAGATGTGCATCGATTTCAGGGCCATCAATAAAATCACCATTCGGTACAGATTTCCGTTACCGCGTATGGATTATATGATGGACTGTTTGAGTGGGGCAGCTTATTTCTCTAAAATAGACTTAAAAAGCGGATATCACCAGATTCGGATACGAGAGGGAGACGAGTGGAAGACAACTTTTAAAACAAATGAAGGATTATATGAATGGCTGGTCATGCCGTTCGGGTTGAGCAATGCACCCAGCACATTCATGAGACTCATGAATGAGATGTTAAAGGAGTATATTGGGAAATTTGTAATTATTTATTTGGATGACATCCTTATTTTTAGCAAGACGAAAGAAGAACACTTCTGGCATGTGCGCAAAGTGTTGGAAAAGCTACAGCAAAACAAGTTATTAATAAATTTGAAGAAATGTACGTTTCTGCAAAGAGAGTTAATTTATCTGGGATTTGTGATAGCAGAAAACGAATTGAAGATGGATCCGGAAAAGGTAACAACAATAATAAATTGGCCATCACTGAAAAATTTGTTTGAGGTATGTAGTTTCCATGGATTGGCAAGTTTCTATAGGAAGTTTATTAAGAATTTCAGCAGAATTTGTGCTCCTATGTTAGAGACCATCAAAAAGGCTAGCCAACCTTTTCGATGGACAAAAGCAGCAGAGAAAAGTTTTCAACTATTGAAAAAGAAGATAACAGAAAGACCGATTCTCTGGCTACCAGATTTTCAAAAATTATTTCAGGTACGTTGTGATGCTAGTGGAACAGCAATCGGGGTTGTACTCAGTTAGGAGGACAGACCTGTAGCATTTTTCAGCGAAAATTTGAATGAGAGTAGGCAGAAGTACTCCTCATATGACAAAGAATTTTACGCAGTGGTACAAGCTCTAAGACACTGGAGGCATTATTTGTTAGGGAATGAGTTTGTGCTGTTTTCAGATAATTCTGCATTACAATATGTAATGCAGCAACACAAACTCAATCATAAGCATGCCAAATGGGTGGAGTACTTACAGAGTTTTAATTTTGTGCTGAAACATATCAGTGGACAAGCAAATAAGGTGGCCGACACATTAAGTAGAAAAGCCCTACTTTTACAGGAAAGCACTGTACAGGTTTTGGGTTTTGAACATTTACGAGATCTTTACAAAACAGACACAGATTTCAGAGAAGCCTATGAGGCGTGCCAGAACCCTTTGATAAGGACTAATAGTCCTTGGTTAGATTACAATATATAGGAAAAATTGCTCTTTAAGGGAGGACAATTGTGTATCCCCAGTTGTTCCATGAGGGAGAATATTATTCGTGAAAAAAACAGCGGGGGTTTGGCTGGACACTTCGGTATGGATAAGACCTTGGAGTAACTTAGTCATTTTTATTTTTGGCCAAGAATGCGACGAGACGTACAACGTTTTGTGACTAAGTGTAAGGTGTGTCAATTAGCGAAGGGACACAGCCAGAACACAGGATTATATACGCCATTACCTGTTCCAGGTAGACCTTGGGATTCGGTGAGTTTAGATTTTGTTTTGGGACTGCCTAAAATGCAGAAAGGTTATGATTCAGTGATGGTAGTGGTGGATCGTTTCTCAAAAATGACACATTTCGTACCTTGTCGGAAAACTAGTGACGCCACTCACGTGGCCCACTTGTTTTTTAATGAGATTGTCAGATTACACGGGTTGCCAACAACCATCCTATCAGACAGAGACGTGAAGTTCACGGGACATTTTTGGCGTACCTTATGGAAAAAAATGAACACCCAATTAAGCTACAGTTCTGCTTATCACCCGCAAACCGACGGGCAGACAGAGGTTGTGAACAAAAGTTTGGGAAATCTGTTACGCAGCTTAGTCGGGGAGAATTCTCGGATGTGGGACCGAGTGCTAGCGCAAGCAGAGTTTGCTTACAACGATTCGCCAAATCGTAGCACGGGTCTGAGTCCCTTTCAGGTCCTATATGGCATGCACCCTCGTGGAGTGCATGAACTTCGGGATCTTGGTTTACAGTAACGACGGAGTGCGGATGGAGAAGATTTTGCTAATGCAATGAGGGATTTACATGAACAGGTGAAAGCAAAATTACAGGACAGCAGCTCAAAATATAAGGAACATGCAGATCTAAGAAGAAGAGAAGTTCATTTTGAGGTAGGGGACAAAGTTCTGGTACACCTGCGTAAGGAACGCTTCCCTAAGGGTACATACAATAAACTGATGTACAAGAAGATAGGGCCTTGTAAGATCTTGCGAAAGTTTTTAGCGAATGCCTACGAAATACAACTACCACCTGGAGTAGGCATATCACCTATCTTCAATGTGGCAGATCTGTTTCCGTATACAGGCGATCTGTTGGAGGAAAAGAAGGATGAACCCAGACAATCCACGCGGAATACCCAGGAAGACGGCAAAACTTGGAAAAGACAAATGCCTTATGACCAACCTCCTGAGATCGAAGGCATCCTCAAAACTCAGGTAGTTAGGCGTACTCGGCGGAAAAATTATTTTCAGTACCTGGTCAAGTGGAAGAACTGTCCGATTGAGGACAACTCATGGCTTGACGCCAGGCAGATTGAATGAATAGGAACATCGGTAGAGGAGCTCATGAACCGGAGTCATGATCTCTTTTCACCCCGGGAGCCTGATGCAGGAGCATCCAGCTCACCGTAATTGGGTAGAAAGAATTCCAACCAGGTTCAAAAGCTAGTGATCGATTGGACTGTCAAATTCGTATGGAAATAATTTTTCTTTTATTTTATTTTACAAAGTCAGTAAATTTAGACATCTCTTTTTATTTTTAGTTAGGATTACTATGGCTCAATTCTTAGTTAGGGAGTAGTCCATGTAATTAGGGAAATAAGAGCCAACTGTTCCTACAAGTCTTGGAATACCAAATGAATATAGTTATTAACGAAAGTAGAAATTTTGTAACCATATTTTGTATCAGTTGGATTAACTGTAAACACCAACTGAAAACAGAGAACTATAAAGACAAATCAAATGTAACCGAATGGGGTTCAATTCAGTAGAGGAGAGTTGAGTTAATTCAGAAGAAAAAGAAATAGAAACAGTCAGAGCATTCAAACAGAAAGCCATTGTCCATCTACACCATCTGTATAAGTGATTACTTAAGTGCATTTACATTTTTACTGTCTGTTAAATTACTGTACAAATAATATTCATTAATTTGTTATTGCAACTATGCAAACATGAGTCGCAGTCAAATACTAAGCAAGCAGACGAAGTCATAGTGATTCACAGTTACAAAACCAACAGTCATCGATTCATTCTCACACGCGGTTGAACAAGAGTTCCAATATACAACATTCAAAAAATGAAGGCAGGGGATTTGCACATGAGCATTCACAATTTTTCCAGCGTTCGACGACATAAAGACCAACTAACAATCCAGAATCCAAATGCACAGAGGTAACTAAAATTACGCATTCTCTTTTATAATCAAAGTTTCATTTAAATCATCGAAGGACCGAATTTACAGTAGCTATTGGTAGAGCAAAACAACCTTATGGAAGGCAAAGTCCATCAATACATAAACAAAGCCGAGTACGACTGATAGTCGGAAAAGCTTGTGAATTAGAAAAAAACCCAGAATGAGGGTTTGAACAAAAACAAACAACCAGTGGTTCCAAACTCTTATACATTTCATATAGGAGCAATGAAACACAAATACAGTCGAACAAAATGCACACAGTGACCAAGGAACTAGACCAGGAGATGGGTCTTTAATAACAATCGAGACTGCAACCAAATATTGGGGTTTCAGGCCTACCCAGAAGGAGAACGACCGAACCAACTAAGCACTGGAAGATACGCCGCCCAGGTCACCAACAGAGACCTGCAAAGACATGAATGCATGTGCATTAGAACGTACAGTATGAAGAAAACTCAAGGGAAATAAGAATACCTGTAGGAAGCCAACAAAAATCCAAAGGGATTTACCTGGAAAGCGCAGCCGAATACAATTGCATGCCAACTTGAACGAGACCGAGAGACTATCGACCAAAGGAACAAATTAGGTTAGTTCCTGGACGAGAGGGTAAGTCATATTGAAGCAGGGACGAGAGTAGTTACCTTTTCCAAACAGGAGACGTGTGCCCGAGAAGTCCTGTGCTTACAAGCCAATACAGTGCCGCATTGTGAGAAAGCCGAATAACCACAAGCAAACAATACCCAAACAGGATTCGAACCAGAGACATCAAAGAACCAGAAGAAGTACAACAAAATACCGTGACTGGCATTGATGGCTACGAAGGAACCCGAGCAAGAATCATAATATATATACAGGCAACAGGTATAATAACCATAACCAGAGACAAGAAATATACTTAGGAACCCACGCATGCAAGGGAAAGAGAAATAGCAAAACCACTTACCGAAGTTAAGCCACGGAACCAGGCCGAGTAGCCTTCACAACCAAAAACCGTTGCCATTAAACGTATAAACAGATTAACCAGAGGCGGATTCAAGTTCTCAGATAGCACTAGGAGCCGAACATACCCACAGCTTAACGCACACAGTATTCTGTTGCAGAGACCAACAAACCCTCGGCTATAGCAGAATACCTCAGAGCAAAAATCACCAAAGAACAATCGAGAGAATGCCGTGAAGGGTTAGGGTTAAGGCGCGTAAGGTGGACGAGAGCCATTTCAAGGCAATACAGACATTTACTCCCCGCATTAAATTTCTCCAGCTACCAACTTCACAAAACCCCGCGGACAGAGATATTTGTTCGCCACGTAATCCTCCCAAATCACACATAAAAAGTGCAAAGTGCATGCCAAGTGGGCTGGGTCCCATCACCTAAGCGCTTGAAGAAACCACTAGGAAGGACGTAAACATGAAGAAACACATAAGCTAAATGTATCAAAGAAAATACACATTGAAGAGTCAATGGAAAAATAATTTATAGGTAAGTTTATTGTATATCACCACCCTCATTGCCCAAATAATAGGGCATCAGTAATAAGAAATTTATTATGGATAAACATGGAACTAGATGAGAAACCAACACTAAGGCATGTGGAAGGCTAAAATAAATGGATGGAGATGTCAGAGGAGCACAATGAAGAAATGCATCCTAATAAAAAATAAGAATCAATATCAAGGGAAGGCCACAATTAAACTCCATGCCCATATTTCACTAGTATGGACAAATGCTAGTCCATGGTACCAGTTGAGTACATTGCTTAGTAGGTCATATTCTATGTCTTCTTCCCATTTTTTTATAATGAAAAATGCCAATAGAGATGAAATGTGATTAATTTAAGGAGGATAATTTACGGTACCTATGGAGGTATCAACGTAGATAATTAATGTATTGCAACTATAATAATGGAATAATACAACTATATAAGTAGAAGGAAATAAATAATGACCATGGGTACTTGGAATATATCCGAAGGAATATGTTTGAGAAATTATATATACCTAAGTATAATTGTATTTGTGGTGTGTTGGATTATATTATTTTGTAGTAGTTATAACTTATGGAGTTATTCCTTCTATAAGGAGTATTTGTTGGTGTTACATGACTTGAAAGCTTGTTTTATCTATATTCTTTTTGTTGTTCACGGTGAATGTCTTAGATGTATTTCATGCATAAGGGTTTATCTATGAAAAATTTCATTTTATTCTCATATATATAATATATATATATATATATATTATATAGATATATAATGCATTTTTCCTCCATCATAAAGTCTAATTCCTACTTTCTATGGATAATTGCACAATTGAAGAGAGGAGAATAGGTTGGACCCTACATTCTAGAAATGAAAGTAGATGACCTAGTTGACTAAACTTGGATACTTAAATATATTTTAAATCCCTCATGAAGGAACAATTTGCTTGGATAATTGGAAAATGCATACTATCTCATGCTTGCATAGTCATATATATTGCATTCAATTATAATGTATTGTGAATTTTAGGTTCATTGTTGAATGAATTATTTTCTACCTGTTAGTGCTAATTACTTTGATCCACTTATTGTTATTCTCTTATTTTCTCTAAAATTGTTAGTTGTGTTTCTTCTCAATTACATTATAGACCCTCTTGTAATTTGGTCAAACATGGTATAAAATATTGAGTGAATGTAAAGGAGTAGTATATCAGTTTGTAGGTGGAATACATAAAGAATAGTATGCAAAATATCATGGATAAATCTCGATAGATAATTCTTATGTCATTCAACTACCATTAATACAAGACATGGTTGGTTATTTTCTTGTTGAGTAAAGGCCTATATAGAAACACAATGGAAGCTAACACTAAAACAATTTGCATTATTGAAAAGGGAAAATGGTAGACTGAATGAATAGAGAATATGGATTGATATGTTTCTCTATTTTTGTTAACATCTTATTCCTCATCAAATATGAGAAACCATGTAGTGAGTTCTAGACCAATATGAAAGGACTTGTTATGAAGTAGGATGAGTGGTGTGTTGGAAATAATACTGAGAGTGGGGGGGGGGGTGTGAATCAGTATTATCACGTCAATAAAGCTTTTTCATTTTTCATAATCAGATTCATATACGCAACTTCAGTTAAGGATATCCGCGTATATACGCGACTGTGTTAGATGCAACCAGCTTACTTGCAGTAATCTTATGATTCAGTTAAATTATCTTCAGTAAATGCATCAGAACATTATTAACCATATTAACAGTTATCAGGTGCAGTAAAATAGAACAGATCATCACACATAAAGAGCACACATGAACACCATGATATAAGGTGGAAACCCAATGTGGGTGAAAACCACCTGCTGCAATTTGTTTCTATCTTCCATTAATAAGAAACTTTTTTTACAATGTACTGGTACAGTCCTTTACCAGTACGCAGGCTTCTACCGGCAGAAGGCTACAACCTTCTTAGCTCTTGTACTAGCCGTTCCATTTACTAGTACGTAGGTGCTGGCCTACTGAAGGCTCCAACCTTCACTCGTTTTCCAGCTGCTCTTGGAAGGGAGCTACAACCCCCTTGGTTGTTGTACTGGCCAATATGTTTACTAGTACGTAGGTGCCGACTTACAATCATCCACGGACCACGTTTCATCAATTTTCAGACTGGATCCATAAAACAATCACCATTGCAATACAATCAATCTCTGAATCACCCAATACTGAAACCCTGTCACCGAACACAAACCAGAGCCCACAACTCTGCAACGACCTCTAGAATCAACAACAACCTGAAACACCAAATCTCATGATGCATATGCTACTTGGACGAATCCAACCGACGTGTATACGCGCTTTTACCAAGGACAACCCGCGTACAGATCTACAAATCTACCTCATAACTCTGCAGCTATTTCAGACATCAGAACAAACCCAGATCATAACATTCATACAATAACCATGTGTCAATAGATCTAGTCTATCCATACTCAAACCATATAAAGATAATCATTCCAAGCCTTGAGATCCCAATCCATCGTTCATCATCCTTCATATGAGTGCCTCCTTGGTTCAGATCAAGCAAGGCATCACCAACCCATAACTAGCATCTGGATCTCACACTTTATCAAATCTTCATCACTTGCTCACTCTTGCACTTCCTCTTGGCCTAATGATCTTCTCCTTATATAGGTTTAGGCTTCTCTCAATACCATGGTCCAAAACCATGTAGAAACAATACCATGAACCCAATACCTAGGGTCGTCACTTTGGACCAAATACCATGGACCAATACCAAAATACCATGGACCAAATACCACGGACCAAAACTTAGTTTTCCGACATGTACGCACCTTGCCTTCTGTGAACCTGCGTGTGTACATATATGCGCCTTTTGCTCTGATTACCCGCGTATATACGCACTTTCATCACGGTCAAACTTTGTATATCTCTCTCTTCACCTGCTGTACTATGATCTGTCCTCTGAGTGAGTTTCCATCACCTGTATCATACACAGAGTGAGTTGCCATCAAGGACAACACTTGAATCATAATGCCAACAATCTCCCCCTTTGACATCAAGGGCAAAGGGTGGTCCAAGATATTCTCTTCTTTGATAAACATTCTGCTGTCCATACTCCCCCTGAGTACATGCTGAAGTCTCTGATTGAGCTCCCCCTTTGTATATCCCAAGGTGTACCAATTTGTCCATGCTCCCCCTGACTGTTAGGCAAGATCTGCAAAAAGATGTTCTACATGAAGAACATGACTCTATTATGAATGACCTTCCTATCACGAAGACTCAAACATACATCCATCTCTCAACCAAGTGAGGATATGCAAATATTGACTCATCCACCTAACCAAATGGGGATATACCATGACTCATTACATCAACCATCCCATGCATATTGGGGTAACAAAATACATCATATGACTCACAAAGACCAAGGACCTAAACAAGACCATGATAGTTATCAGCAGCTATCATACACCATATGATCTTCATTACAAGCATCTAGCATCCAGATCTGTAACCTGCATGCCATTCCTTTGATCAACCAAGATATGTTAATAAGCATCATCACCAAGAACTTCTAACCATAATGCCAACAATGCATTATTTGAAGTATATGCTCCCCCTGAACCTGTGCCATGTCATCATCAAAACAGTGACTGAACCATATCAGACTTTTGTATTGCTTCTTTCTTTCAGAACATCATATACGCGATTATGCAGCATCTAACTCGCGTATATATGCAACTTGTCTTAATGAAACCCCGCGTATGAGATTTGGAACACTGATGTTCCACACTTCCAGCTACCTCTGAATCTGTCATGTCTGTGTACTCTGCTATGCCACATCATTCTGGCTGTACTTCCTTCTTCTTCCATATCTTCAAGCGTGATGATGTTTTCTCCTTTTGGTATGGTGTCCACAAACTTCTCTTGCATTCCTTTGCTATGTGTCCAAGTTTGTAACATGCATAACATCTTACATGTATCATATTCCTTTTATAGCAATTAACAGCTTTGTGACCAAACATATTGCAAGCAAAGCAATATCCATTAAAGTACCTAGAATGTGATGATCTTTCATGATGGTCTTGAAACCTTCTTTTTCTACATTTGGCTGCAACATGCCCACGATTATGACATACATAACATTCAACATTATTCATAGGAGGAGTAAAAGATTTTCTTTGAAGAATTCCTTTCCTTGGTTGGTGATGAGATTGACCTTCCATCTCCATGTTGAGCATTTCAGATTTTGCATTAGAATCCCTTGTCTTACTTTGTGAACTAGATTCACCTTCAATAGACTCATAAAAACCAAGACCAGTTTTGATAGCAAGAGATCGTTGACTACTTAGAATATCATCCAAAATCTTAGCACTATCTTGAAATTGCAATAGTTTATCCTTTTCTTCTAATTTACTTTTCAAGATATTTACCTCAACCTGATGTTGTTCTTCCTTTTCAAAACATTGCTTCTTCAAGGTTTCTTCAGACTTTCTTCCTTCTTCCACTTGTTGCCTTAGTTTGAGAATCTCATTTTCTTGCTCTTCATTCAGCACCTGCAGCATTTGACGAACTCTGAAGGCACATTCCAGTTGAACTTTTAAGCTGATGATTTCTTCTTTGAGAGCACTCTCCCCTTTGCTAGGTAGGTCTTTTTGATCTATGACTTCATCTGATGCTTCGTTTGCTTGTCCATCATCAATATGAGGTGATTCAGAATCTGAATACTTACTTTCACTCCCCGCATGCTGTCATTGTTCCTTTGAGCTGTCTTCTTCCTTTGACGTGCTTTCTTTCCCATTGTTCTACGGATCTCCTTCAAGCGATCAAGCTTCTACCAAAGGACCTGCTCTGATACCAATTGTTGGAAATAATACTGAGAGGGGGGGTGAATCAGTATTATCAAATCAGTAAAACCTTTTTTTATTTTCACACTCTGATTCACATACGCGACTTCAGATAAGGATATCCGCGTATATACGCGACTGTGTTAAATGAAACCAGCGTACATGCAATAATCTTATGATTCAGTTAGCTTATCTAGAACATTATTAACCACATTAACAGTAAACAAGTGTAGTAAAACAGTACAGATCATCACACATAAGAAGCACATATGAACACCATGATATAAGGTGGAAACCCAATGTGGGTGAAAACCACCTGCTGAAATTTGTTTCTATCTTCCATTAATAAGAAACTTCTTTTAAAATGTACTGGTGCAGTCCTTTACCAGTACGCAGGCTTCTACCTACAGAAGGCTACAACCTTCTTAGCTCTTGTACTAGCTGTTCCATTTACTAGTACGTAGGCGCTGGCCTACTGAAGGCTCCAACCTTCACTCGTTTTCCAGCTGCTCCTGGAAGGGAGCTACAACCCCCTTGGCTGTTGTACTGGCCAATATGTTTACCAGTACGTAGGTGCCAACCTACAATCATCCACGGACCACATTTCATCAATTTTCAGACTGGATCCATAAAACAATCACCATTGCAATACAATCAATCTCTGAATCACCCAATACTGAAACCCTGTCACCGAACACAAACCAGAGCCCACAACTCTGCAACGACCTCTAGAATCAATAGCAACCTGAAACACCAAATCTCATGATGCATACGCTACTTGGACAAATCCAACCGGCGTCTATATGCGCTTTTACCAAGGACAACCCGCGTACAGATCTGCAAATCTACCTCATAACTCTGCAGCTATTTCAGACATCAGAACAAACCCAGATCATAACATTCATACAATAACCATGCGTCAATAGATCTAGTCTATCCAT
>APFE030819443.1:22805-37694 GCA_000404065.3 Pinus taeda | reverse complement strand
GATGGGATAAGTTCCTCTTTCATAGGGATACATGAACCATCTGGAGGCGCTCAATACATGTCAAACAAGCTTCTAGAATGCTCTAGAAATGACCACAAGTAACTTTTTTAAGATTAAACTCGCGCCTTTTGACCTTTACAGGAGTATGCACCCACCCCTTTACATACAGAGCGTACAAGTACGCAGGTATTATGAATTTGGGATGCGTACACGCAGGTAAGGTTGAGAGAAACTGCGTACCCACAGATAAATATATTTTTAATGACTTTCTCTCTTTCTTGAAGTTTGACATGGAGAGCAGAGGTATGAGGCTTGCCAAGGAGGATAGTATGACTGTTGATGGATCCATACTAACTGCAAATAGTCATGGTGACAAATTTTAGTGTAACAATATGATGGGTACATATATTGGCAGAAATCCCCTTCATGTCTATATAGTCCTAGGCGAAGGCTTCTTTGTGATTTCAGAGAACACCTAGAAGTTTTTTTGTCTGGGATTCTGAAAGATTTGGGTTAATATTTAGGGTGTTTCCTAGCTCTACCTCCACAGGAATGTTGTCATGGGACACAGTGGTGGGCAGCTCTTCAAATCCATCTGTTGTTTCAATACTTTCTTGTGTTTCACAACTCAAAACAGATTCTAGAATTTGCTGATTTGAATCTGAAATAGAACAAGGGTCACTAATGAAGGTGGTAATTGTATCATCTTTTGTTTCTATTTTCAGCTAAAGGGCCTACCTAATAGTAAGAACTGGTCTTAATTATTCATCCTCATATTCAAACTCTTCCTTTGGTAAGGGTTTCTTGTGACCAGATGGCTTGACTGATAGGCTAGGTTCTGCAGGAGGATATAGCACAAGGTTTTTAGTAACCTACCATTTGAGATAACCATATTCCCATAATGACACCCAATGTAGGCATTTGTGGTTTCCAACCACGATCTTCCCATAATCAAGGGATGGCCACAAGTTGGGAACTACATTTGCAGTATTAAGAAATCCATGGGGTAATGCCATGAATCAACTAATATTGTAATGTCTTCTAACTTCCCTACCAGTTTGACTGTAGATCTATCTGCCATCTCTAACACCGTAGGTTTATGTTTCATGTTTCGAATAGCCAATGTATGCATAGCTTTAGTAGTGATGACATTTATAGCAATACCCAAATCTACCAACACATTTGGAATTTCCACTCCATTAATTTGCACAGTTAGAATTGGGTTCCCTGGGTCCTTATAATTCACAGGCATAGCCTTTCCCATCATAAAATCTAATACCTTTCCCATCACATGAATGGTGAGTGGGTCCCTTTATTTCTTTCTAGGAATTTTAGCACAATATTCCCTAAGATTTTTTGCATATATAGGTACATCCCTCATATCTTGTAATAGGGGAATCTTAACAAACAGATTTTGTAAGTCCCCTAACAGGTCAAACTCAGCTTGAGGGATCTATTTACTCAAGGCCAATCTTTTAGGATAGGGTGGGTCAACTCAGTGTTCTTGAGTAATTAGCAGTTGAGGAGATGTTTGATTTTTACTAGCTTGGTTCAATTTCTCTTCAACTATTTCTGGTTCTTTAACCTCATTTCCAACTTTTTCAATAATAACAGGTGAGGGCTAAGCATCTACTACTTGCCTAGATCTCAAATTCATCTCATAAAGTTCTGCGATAGAGATGTTGTATGAAGGAAGGTTGAGGTTGTTAGCTCGCTGAGCCCCTTTATTGTTAGGATTCAGATTGGGTTGGATAGGAAGTTGAGGGAAAACAGGTGGATTACCAAGAGGTATATTAGAGGGCAACTGAAGTTGTTGTTGTGGCATTGACCGGGGAAACTGTCCAGGAGGAGAGGGTCCACGCCAGTTCGAGGCCCATTGAGAATTCAAACTAGCTTGAGGAGCGCCCATTATTGCCAGGGTGGAAACTGATATTGAGACCACATAGGTGGATAGGGCATGGACTGAGGACCCATATTAAAATTATTAAAATAAGTTGGTGGCCGAGGTTGCCATGGCTTTTTGGATCCCATAAAATACAGTTGGTCCACGTCTTTAGTTGTCCCTTGAAAGACCACTTTCAATCCTAGCAAGGAGGGGCATGAACTTGTCACATGTCTCAGATCGCATATTGTTCATTCTTCCACAGAGTTCAATGGACATTCTCTATGTGGATGCTTATTTTTGCATTTCAGGTAAATTATAGCCATAGACTTTTCCAATTCCATCTGTTTCTGTTTTACTTGCAGTGTGTCCATCTATGCAGATAGGGTACTCAAGATATCAGTCCTTAAGTTATCCAGTAGGTTTCCAATTTCTACTTTTGTGACACCTCCACCAGATACTTTTGTTGACCAAATTCCTCATTTATTCCTTGCAGCTCCCCTCAAGCACTAGATGCACAACTCACAGATGGTATCGAAGTCCTCTTTTGGTATATCTCCCTTTCCTACTATGTTTAACTGTTCCAAAGAGTCTTCTCGAAAATCCTGGAGAAGGATAATTTTCAAAATGTCCTTATCCAAGTTAGAATGACCTGATCTCTGTAGTGTGTACTTAAATCATTCCACATAGTCCTCCATATTCTCATCTTCTTTCTGCATGAACTTAAACATTTCTTCCTTAATATCCTGAGATTTGTAGCAATCCTGGTACTTCTCTATAAAAGAGGTTTTCATACCATCCCATGTGGAGATATTCTTTCCTCCCAGACCCATAAACCATCGCAAGGCTATCCCTTTTAATGTAGCAGGGAAGATTTTCAGTTTTTGAGCATCAGTTATATAGTCATATCCCCGAAACATAATATCAAATTCAAAAGGGAACATGTTAGGGTCTTCAGAAGTCATCCCATGAAAGCTTGGTAGAGTTGTCAAAGGAATGGGCTTCGTTGGTGTGTCAGTCCCAAGATCCTCAATTGGGAAGTCAATAGTAAAGGTTGTGGGTGCCATAAATATCTTCCAATAATCACTAGGAATTTCAGCAGGCTCTGCAGGGAATGATGGAGGGCGTCTTCTCATGAAAGTTTGAGTTGCTTTAACAACACTCCCTTTATCCCATGGTGATATCAATACCCTTACAACTCCTTCCTCCCCGACACAATGGCTTGATCCCTCAGACCCCTTTTCTACAACTTCTCCTTCCCTAGTGGAATGGGCTAGTTCCTCAGACCTTCTTCTTGCAACTTCTTCTTCCTCTATTATCAGCAACAGTACTCCTTCATCAGATACACTGTTGCATACTTCTTCTGCTGCTGGAGGGTTTTGTTGTATTGAATCAATACGAGGTATTATGGATAGCACTAGTTGTTCAATAGATTTTCCCTCTGATGTTGTTCGAGTCCCAACCCTCATAGCAACATGAGAAGATGCCTCAGATTCAGCCTTTGCGATGATTTGTTGGATATAATTGTTCCTTCCCAAATCATGTCCTCCTTTCTTTGGGGCTTTTCCTCTGCCCCTTTTATTCGAATCTATGTTCATGCAAGTTGGTAAGAGGGAAATATCTAAACTAAATCACTACACTCATGACCTGAAGTAGGGTGTCAAATGACCATTCCCTCCCTAGGACAAGAGGTAGTGTTTTAACAAACAGGAAAAGAAAACGACTAAAAAAAAAAATTCTAGGGTTCAAGACCTGGAGCAGGGTGTCAAATGACCCTTCCCTCCCCAAGATGAGATATCAGATAAGAAAAGAACATGCATAAAAGGAAATCTAAAGCTCAAGACCTTGATCAGGGTGTCAAAAGACCATTCCCTCCCCAGGATGAGAGATCAGGTAAACTTAACAACTCAAAAAAATTCAAAACAAATGACCAAAGCAAGCGACTCGACCCAAAAATAGTAAAAAGTGACAACAATCAAAATACTACACTCAATACTTAGAGCAAGGTAGAACTTCCCTCCCTAAGATGAGAGATTAATCCTCTGGTCAATACAGATCATGTTTTGCACCTTGTTAGCCTTCCCCAAAAATGACACCAAAATGTTGGTGTCCAAGTGTGAATAAACTATTCCACCCTTTTCCACATTAATTCATCAATCTGGGTGCATATAACTTTCAAGGCAACATGCAAGGTATATGTATGGACAAGGTTACAATCTTACATCAACCAAGGATTCGTGGATAAAGAATCAAAGCATCTCTATAATAGTAATTAGAAATAAATTGTAGAACTTAAAAGGCATTCACAACAATCAATAAAGATCTGTAACAACAATAAGGAATTAACACATAGTAATGGAAAACAACACACATAAAATAAATATACAGCACCTGATCAGAAGAGTAGGCCTAGCTCTTTGATCAGGGCTTCGTTAATTCACAACTAAGAAGAGAATAGCAACTTGCTTGTATTTGATTAATTTGTAAAGAGCTCTCACAATATATTCCTTTGTGCGGCTAACTCTTTGCACAGGAATAAACCCCCCTTTATACAAATACATGGGAATGACATATTACCCAAAACCTGGCAACTAATACCCAAAATATACAACAGTTCATAACAACAACTAATTGTCGAGAGAGTGAGAACATAAAAGATCCAAAATAGGCTTCAAAGCAGCTGCGAGTTGGTTATGTTGTTACAGCATTGCCGAATAGCTGCTATGAATGGGGGACTGCTACTACAAGCTGTGAAGGTGATACCTATTCACTGGAATCTTTGGAAATAGCGAGTTTTAGTAGTTCACATAGGAAAAACCCCCATGACTTTACTTCATCAATTAAATATTCCAAGAGACATTAGGAAGAAGGGTTACCTCATAGGTTTATCACAATAAATGCATATCAATTGGTGCAAAAGGGTGGAAGGATAGGTGAAAATGTAAGGAAAAGATAAGTAGATTTGGTGCCCAATAGTCTTTATATTGATTCCACAAAAGAGGATGGCTTAGTCTCTACTAGCTCAATCATTAGATCCATGTAGTGAGTGTATCGATCTGGTGACCTTCTCTACCTGTGCTAATTTTACGGAGCACCCACATTCTCCCTCGCATCTTACACAAGTATCTCAGCTTCTTTAGTTCTCTTCCTACCTTCTCTGGATGGTTCTTCTTGAGTGGTTGTCTCCACTCTCTGCTCCTCAACTTGTGGTTTCTCCATAACATTCTAAGGCTCCTCCTTTGGAGCTAAAATATCCTCCTATAGTGGAATCTAAAGCTCCCTCTCAAGAGAGCACTGCATGGCTTTGTCTTCCTCAAATTTGATATCCCTTCATAGAACTGTCATTCTGAGGAATGGAAAATACACACAATAGTTGTGGGGAGTTTCTCTGTAACCCATAAATACTTCCAACTCATTTTTCGGCTCTAGCTTCTTCCTTGATTCTTTGGAGACATGGAAAGATCTAAAGTGCGAAGAATTGATAAATTATGGGATAATTTATCAATTCTTCCTCTCATCCACCCGATTCTGTTGTGGGTTGTGGGGTGTTGTCAACTCTCGTTGAATGCCTTCTTTTGAACTGAAATTTTTAAACTCATTTGGCACATACTCACCTTCATTATCACTCCTAAGATCCTTCACCTTCTTGCCCGTTTCTTTCACCACCAATGCCTTGAACTCTAAGAATTTGGATAAATTCTCATCCTTATTCCACATGAAGAAGATCTAGCACTTCCTCGTGTACTAATCAATAAAGATAACAAAATACTTGTGCCTAGAGTGGAGACTATCAAGAAAGGTCCACAAACATCAAAGCAGATCCTTTCAGGGGCTACATGTGCTATGTTGCCCGATCATAGAAAGTGGCTTTTGTGTACTTCTCCAAGGTACACCCTTTACATAAGCCTTGTTTCTCTAGTGATCATTTGGGGAGGCATGTCGTAACCTATTGCATGATCTTCAAAGTGCCATGATGCAAATGGACAAGTCTTCTATGCCAAAGTTCGCCAAAATTGCGGCTCTACACCTCGTCTGCCTTTCTGCTCAGTGCATCACAATCCTCCACATATAGCTTGTAGGGGTTCTTCACATGAACCCCACTCTGCTTCACCTATCTCGTGGATATGTGTCTCAATAATTCCTTTCCTTTGCTAAAGATAACATCGTAACCATGATTTTCCAAAACTGCAATGGAGACAAGATTCTTCTTTAGACTCAAATAAAACATCACATCCTTAAGCCTAAGAGGGGAGCCTGAATACCTCTGAAAGGTGATTGTACCAATCCCAATCACATTGTACCTTCCATCATCTGTCATATTGATGTGCATTTGGAGATCCTTCTCCACCAAATCACTAAAAAAATATGTGTTCCTCACCATATAGAACTAGGCATCACTATTGAGATACCATACACTTCCCATCATTGTGTTGGCCATGCATGCAATGAGATTAAAATCAAGCTCAAACTGTGAAGCCAAAGCTTCACCTGTTGCTCCTCTTGAAGTCTTATTTCTTATCTTATTGTGTGGAGACTTTAGGGCATAGTGCCTAAATTCGTGACATTGAAAGCACTTGATTCTGTACAATTCTTTCTTCGTGTCCCCTTAACTAGATTCTTCTTTAGATTGGGACTTCTTCCCTTTCCGTTTCTTTTCCTTTCCAACCAAGGCAAATTTCTCCTCATCCTCACCCTTGGATGAAGTCATGTCTCTGGTATTCCACCTTATTTCCTCTTGTACCAAATCAAACCATAAGCATTCCCAATTTGGTAGTTTCTCCCTTTCGTTCACTGAATCTTGGTAGTTGTGCCAACTCTTAGGAAGGCCTAAAAGGGATAGGCTCACAAAATCATCCTCTGCTACAGTAACACTAACTTGACCAAGTTCATCATGACATTGTGTGAACCTACTCAAGTACTATGGAATGGTCTTGTTTCTCTGCATCTTGATATTTCAAATTTTGTCCTTGAGTGCCAATTTCCTGTGGTCACTACTATTCTGGAACAAATCTATCAGTGCTTGACACATTGCATACCAAGTCTCTTTCCTATGGATATTTGAGACAATATGGTCTCATACTTCCTCCAATATGATTCTCCTCATCTTGGCAACACACTTCTTCCATTTAGCTAGATCCTTAGCATTAAATGTTGTTGTTTTCATAATATCATTATCAATGAATTCCCTCAACCCATTATCCTCTAGTATTTCCTCCATGTGGTCCTTCCATGCAACATAATTCGAGCTTCCCTCAAGGGAATACTTGAGCCTTAGTCTATTGAAAGCCATCTTCTCAATCTTAAAGATAACCTGCAACATTGATCTGCAAATTCAAACTTACTACAATGACAACTTCAAAATCTCTTCTTTATAGTGATTCCATCTTTGATACCATGTAGAAATTAATGTGTAGTTTCAATATTTTTCATGAAATTTGCTAAATCACAAGACATGAATCTACTCTACTGATCTGCGGAAGTTAATTCACCATCTAAAACAAGAATCATATACATGCAAAAGGAAACATCACACATGCACATAGATTTATCTAGGGGAAAACAACTACTCAAAACCCCTTACTATCAATATTGCATTAATCAGAGAATAGAGATTAAATACATATGATTTCTCAATCCTGAGCACACCCTGCAAGTGTATAGTGTATCCCTCTGCCTAACTAGCTAACTCTGGCCAACACTTAGCCAATTATCAAGCCCTCCAAGATCTTATTTCCTTGCATTGTTCCCTTGGGAAATTGCCCCTATTTTTTAAGAATTTCACACCATGGAATTGTGTAATTGCCTAGGGCCCTTCCTCTGACTACATGCACTGCCTATACACATTGTAATATGCTACAACTGATAGTGCACTGCCTTGGAATCTCCATCTCAACTAGGTAACTTGAATTCTATTCATGCAACAATTATTTTGGGTTGATTGATCAATTAATTGGTTGATCTTTGAGTGTGGTTGAAGTTCCACTTCCACAACTTGACCTCCACTAGTTCTTCTAACAGTTAGAACTATTTAAACTAATAATAACTCAAATTAACTGAAATAGATTGCTACAAATTAGCAATCAAACATACAGAACTAAACCCAATCTTCCCCAACTCAAATTTACTAAGTTAACTAAGTGACAAGTGCCATGTCACCTCAGTTAACTACCTCCAAGTATTCTATTGGAATAGAGATTCTAATTTTCTCTAGTTTAATCAACGCAAAGTCAAACTAGTATTTTCTTGCTACATTTTCAACACAACTTGGCCTTTGCATATAACTTCTCATGATTTGCAAAATTGGTCGAATTTTTTGCTTTGATAATGCTCTTTTCAAAAAACAATTAGATATCATTTACAATCAGCACTAGCTTGATCCTTTCTTTCCATTAATAGTAGTTGGACAAGTCATCCAACCAGTCCTCATAGCTCAAGATAGCAATCATCTTTGACATGTATTGTGTACTTAAACTGCAAGTCAATCATCTCCCTCTTGAGCTACTTCTTGTGCACACTATGATCCAGCTACCTTAAAAGTAGTTATGATACCATGTTAAAATTCCAAGGCCCTATATGTGGTCTATGACTAAACTTAGCACATAAACACACTAGAAGTTCTTAACTAGAAACTTAGCACAATAGAACAAATTAGTAATGAAATCAACAACATCGCACAAGAATATTGGCCCAAATCAGTCTATTAACAAGAAAATGTTAGGGCTCCCATACCAGGGATCATGGCCCTTCAGATATCCATTGCAAATGAACAATTTGCAACAAAATACACAATATATCTTTTGATTGATCTAGGGCTTGAGATCTGATCTTTTAGATATTCAACCTACCCAATAAAAACACAAGTGAATACCCGAGCTTGTCCTTTAGCTCACAGTCCTTGGATTTTTTGCAGTCCTTTGCAACCATTCCTTTTGTTGTCACTTTAGGATTCAAATATCCTTTTTGTTCAAAACTCCTTTACCAAATAGACTTCATAATCATTGCTTAGATAGAACTTCTCCTTAACTCATAGATATGACCCTCTTCTCACAAATTTGTTCCTCTATGTCTAGATCTCCTTAGCCCTCCACATATATATACTACTACAAAATTATAATCACTTTCTTAGCATAGATCAGTCCTCTAAGTCATGTGGCCCTTTTCCATCCTCTACTTGAGGCCCTTCCCTCATTGTCCAAACCACCAAGTTGCTTTCTTTCTAGCTTGATTTGCATTGTATAGCAGCCTTGACCTCACCTAAATAATCTTAACTAAGTTTGTTACTACCTATTCCTTGGTTGCGGCCCATGATAGAGCACAACTAGTCTTGGCTCCCCTTCATAAACAACTTTACATAGCCTTACCAAGCCCTAATTAGTCTTGGCCTCCATTGAAATGGTTCTTGGCCTATTGCAGACTACTAGGGCACCTCTTTTCTTGCAATAGATGGCCTAACCAAGCCTCCTCCCCTTGTAGTTGACCTCTTATCTTCCTATCCATATTGCAAAGGCATGTCGGCCCTACTAGCACTCAAATATGAGGTCTTTCAACCCCCTTCAATAGACTATTCAGCCTTCTCTTAGAGTATCCACGACACACTTCAAGGTTGCATGGACTATGAATTGAACTCAACCATTTCTTAGCCATGATCACCTACAACAAACTCAATCTGAGTTTATGGCACAACCCTTTCCTACCAAACTTGGATAGTTCTCCAACTTGCTCTCTTGGTGTGGATATCTCAGGTAGACCTCCCTTCACAAATGATCTCTTGTGATGTGTGAGGTGTGTGTGAGTAGGCATCTCCATCGGCCTCTATTTATGTTTCAATTTTCGGGTTTCTTAAGAAAACTATAGATCCTTTTTTATTTTTAGCCCACTTGCCCTTATAATATTAAGTGAGTTATTTTCCTACTCACTTAGGGTTAGAACCCATGACTTGGGTACTTTAGTCACCTCCTCACAAATTAAGTACCCGTGAACTATGGGAGTACCTCCTAAGCTACAAAAATTAACATTCTACACATGAGAAAAATGTGAGTGAACTACCACCTTTGGCATCCATTATCTTCTCATGACTACCTTATAAATCTCTATGTATGGGTCATCAAGATGAAAAATACCTCAATGAAAATTTTGATAGATATATGGTCATGTTTAAGAGGTGAACTTATGTATAAAACATGGAGTATCTCAAAAATATGATCCAAAGGAGTCCTTTGACTCTTCATCATCTGAGATTTCAACCATTATGTATTTGTTGGACCTTCTCTTGGATGTATGCATGGTTCTCCTGAAAATCAAATGAATGCAATAAGAACCCATTATGAAAATTAGTTTATCATGCAATATGAAAAGTAGTAAGAGGTTTAGTCTATGAGGCTAGTTGGGTTTGAGTGAAAAACACTTTTAAGAGTTAGGAAAAAGAAAAACTACTAGGTTCACTATCTTTATTGGGATGGGTGTGTGCCTTCTCATGGAAAATATCACTAAGATGTTGGGAAGAGAACTAGAGTTTCGGGCAAGAGAATTCTTCATGGATCCAACTCCAAAAGAAAAAATTGGTTAAATTTACATCAAAAAATTGAGCTAAAATCATGAGAATGTTTATGTGAAAAGAAACCCTAGGTTTCCTAAAGAAAATCCCTAGGCATTTTGAGGAAAAGTGATCATTGAGAGCTTATGGGTTATGGAAAGCCATTTCTGGGTCTTGCTACAATAAAATAAATGCTATATATGCCAAAATAACAACGACAAGCAAGCTAGGGTGTAACTATGGGTCAATTTGGGTAAGGAAAGATTAATGAAATCTCATAAGGAATATAATTTAGGTTAAATAACCTCTTAAATCCCTTTAAAAAAATTTATGGGTCGAGATGAGGGGTTTCCATTGCTTGTACAAGATGTATAAAGTGGGCCAATGTGAGTGAGGGTAAAAAGGGGAAAGTGTAGCACAACCTCTAAGATCAATAAAGCTCATTTAAAACTCACTCGCTCAATAAAAATTTAGCTAAGAATTATTTCACATAGTAAAAAAAAACAATTGGGTAAATAACTATTGTAAAATGGCCATAAATAGATAAAACTAAGTGAATAAGCATAAAAAATAACTTACTTAGGCTGAGTTGGATGATCCTAACACTTATCAGGAAAACTAGGGTGAAAATCTTCTTCAATCAAGTGATTTGACTTTCGAAAGAGGTGAACTAAGCGATGTGAGGAATGGTGAGGGATATCAAACTCTTTTGGAGAGTTTCACCAAGCTTTTGTATTAATTGTTTTGAGTAATTTATTTGTTAAACTTAACTTTTTTCCCTTTTTACCTTTTGCTAACTCATTGTTTGGCAATAAAAGTTCAAAAGGTAACTTTTAAAGTTAGAGAAAATCTTAAAAAGCTCAAGATGACTCTTGTTTGAGGTTTATTCATGTTCTATAATACTAAGATGATGACTAAGAGGGTGTTGTAATGCATGCTTGAGGCTTATATAGCATTGCCCTATGTTGAAAGGGAAGGCTCAAAATTTAGTTTTAGAGTGGAAGATTGAGATTGTAGCATTGATCTAAGGACCAATAGAGAATTATAGCACTAGCCAGAGGCTCAATGGAGCAGTATGAAGGCTTAGGGAGGGAGAAAAAATATTTTTTAAATGAAAAATGAGAAGTGTGACGCTGCACATAGGCTCAACAGGGTGCTATAGCAGCTTTACAAAGAAACTTTCTTGAGAAAGAGGCTTAAGGCAAGGTGTTCTCTGAGGTTATAACACTAGGATGATGCTCAAGGGGCAACTATAGCACACACTTGAGGTCCAAGTGAGAACTACATAGAGTTTGAAACAAACAAACAAAAAAACAAGTTACAAGCTCAAGTGTGAGGCTATAACATAGGCTAGAAAGCTTAGCTAGCACTATAGCATTGGTTGGAAGCCTAAGGCGACACTACATAAGCTCAAAAAGGCTTATATTTGCAACAAAAATCAAGTGGAAATATCTCTCTAAGAGTTACCTCAGTAGGCCATAACATGAAAGGTCACTTTGTGCTTCTAAACTGGTTAATAAAGTTATGTTAATCTCACAAGTCTTCCTCCATTATTTCAAGTTAGGAGGGATGATCATAGCTAATAAGTGTTGGATAGGATTGGCAAGGTGATCTATGCATTGATTTGAATAAGTTGGCCCCTCAATTCTCTGCAGGAATGACACTAAGAGGAATTAAGGAGGGTCATTGTTGCAATGATAACATGACCATATAAATGATAGTCTATGGGGACCCAAAATGAACCCAAACTTAAAGAAGAGCTTAACAATGGTTTTCATTGTGATGCTCTTTTTCCAAGGTGTCAAAATGGTAATCTTAAAGAACCAATCCATGACAAAAAATACATAATGGTTGTCATGATTGGTCAAATGCAAGTCTAACATGTAGATCATAGAGATATAATCCTAGGATCTATCTGAGGTAGGTAGAGGGGTGTACAACCCCTATTTCTTCATGAAAAGTTAGGTGATATCATAGGTAGTGCATGATCTAATATACATGATTACAACCTATTGGAGCTTTGGCTAACATAAGTACTTTTGCAACACTACCATTATCCTCTCCACATTGAAGTGCTTGAATACCCAATTCGTGTGCCTCCCAAATCAAATTCTCACCCTCACTTGATGAAATACATAGATTGACCAAGTGGCATAAAAGTTCATTAGTATGGGATTAATGTACCTATTCCCAGTGTTTAATAGGTGTTAGTAAATTTGGAGTTGTTGTCATGCAATTGGGGCCATTGAGAGGTTTTGTTTCCACAAGAGTTGAGAAATACAATTAATGTTGTGACCAAAGGTCAAATAAGGTAGATTTCAATTTAGTTTGTGTTTCCCTTCTTATTCTTGATGTTCAAGTGCATTTTTTAAAAATACGTGGACCAATTCTAATGGTGGTCATTCTATAATTTTTCTTCTATTTGCATTAACTACAAAAACTTGTGATCATTGTGAATAATTGTCTCCTTCCCCAAAATGTAATATTTCCATTGGTGATGAGCCCACACAATGGAGTACATCTACTTGTCATAGGAAGGTTACCTATAAACCATATTAAATAGCTTCTCACTATGATAGGGCATTGGATGTCCATGTTGAGTGCGGACTACACTAATAGTATAATTTGAAGCATCTATCTCAATCTTAAAGGGTTGTTGCAATTCTAGTAGAGTGTGTACCAATGTCAAGCAAAGGTGATGTTTTAGGTCCTCAAATGCTTTTTGTTGTGACAATACAAATGAACTTGGATTTGGCCCCACCCTTGGTCATTTAGCTGAGGGTCCAAGCATTATGAAAGAGACACATTACAACCTTTGAGAGAATTTGTAGGGCCTAAAAATATATGGAGCTCTATTAGAGCCATTAGGGTCACCCAATTACAAATGTCTTAGATCTTGGTTGGATCCACATGCACACTAATAAATTCTTTGCATGTCGAATGAGAATTTCTCTATATTATAATATAACTTGTGCTACCATAGGGTGCTCATGATCTACTAAATGTGCTACAAATGTTCCACCCATGTTTTGGTTAATATGAGAATATCCTTGAAATGTATGACCAAAAAATATTTTTTAATGGCCATAGGATATTGTCCATAATCCTCACAAACATTTTTTATGCATTATTAAAGTTGAAATGCATGACTATCCACTCAAAAAGGCCTTATTTAGACTTGACCATTGTCTTCTTGTTGTGGTATTCAACAACCCCCCATTTGTTAATGATAGTAGTTAATGTTACATCAACTAAATGGGGACCCTTTAAAAAGTTTCATCCAAAAAAACAAAAATTAACATTTAGTCATTTCTTTCATTTTTTGAATAAAACAAAGATAACAATAAAAACCTTTTTGGGAACTACTAAAGACTTACCTTTTCATATATAGCATGTCTAAAACCCACCACAAGACCTTTCTAAAAACCTCAAAAATCAAGAAAAGTGATTAAATAAGGGCTTCATGGTCTAAATTATCATAAAATCCAACGAAAATAGAAGTCCTTAAGCTTTTTAGGCTTAAGTATTGCATCACATATCACGACTTACAAAGAACTCTCTCTTAAAAATGATATAGCAAGATTTGGGAGTTGTGAAACTGCGATGGCGCTTTGAATTTTATCGCATCGCATTTTGGGCATTCAAGCAAATGCTTTGCACTTACCATCACTTGATATTGCGAAATGAGATTCATGCCCGGGCCCACACCTTAGAATATTAAAAGTAAATATTTCGAGTCCATCAAGTCTATTGCATAGGAAAAACCTAGCGATTAACTACATGTGAAGCAGCTAATGGATGGCTTGCATCTCGCATCTCGTAGAGACACAGCAGGAGGTAAGAATGCTAAAAGGCACATCTTGCAATATTATGATATGTGATATTGCTTCACAAATCGCACAATCTCTATCATTGCAGTACAATGGCTCGCCACCCTAGAAGCTTTCATCTCATTTTATGACACAAACATATATGAGCAATAAAGATAAGGGATAACGAATCATTAGTGGACATTAGTGGGAAATAACTAAATTTATGTGTGAAAAGCCATTCAGCTTGATAAAATATCTTGTTACATGCATTCTGTTATCTCAAAATCAAGTCCTGATAGGCTGGTCAGGTTGACTCTAAGTAACTATTTCAAACCAAGCTTTTGACTAAGGCTTAGCCTCCTTAGTCTGAGAGGGCTCTCTCAAAAGGGTTATTGATTTTGATTTATGATAAGATGGCTAGCTCTTGTGGTGTAACAACATAGACAAATATAATGGCTGGACAAACATTTCATAAGTTCCCATTGGGCCTATGGAGTCAATCATACTTCAGTAAACAAGGACACTACCTTTGCATAGAAGTCAGGGCACTTAGCATTTAAATGTTCATAATACAACTTACATAAACCACAGTTCACACATGCATACAGGAAGTCAGAGCACAATCAGTGAATTCTGAGTGATTATGCATCCATGCAACTGAA
>APFE030819443.1:0-21028 GCA_000404065.3 Pinus taeda | reverse complement strand
GAAGATTGGGAGGTAGACCAGTTGTAATAATAGTTCTTTTATATGAAACTGGTAGAGGGCTAGGAGTTATAGCAACTGAAGGTGACTTAGGTTCAGAAATGTCATATTCAAGTTTGTCAACGTTAGTTTGGTAAATTATGTTTCTAAAGTTCTACTGATCTCTGATTCATCCTCAATCATCTCAGGTCCTAGGGTTTCAAGAACTTCGGGTTTATATTGAACTATCTCTAATTCTATCCTTTCTCGTTGAGTTACTTTATATTTTGTCATTTCAAGTTCTGTAACACCAGGTGTTTCAGGTTGGTTTGACATTCTAGATTCTGTTGATTTTAATTTCTCTTCTTTGATTTGTTCCAATTGACCAACTGTGTATTTAGAGGGTAAACCTCTCATTCTACGTGAATGTCTTAGTAATTATGCTACAATGAATTTATTGAATATTTGTTCCAAATTATAATCAACCAAATAAATAACCAAAATCAAATAAATGGGTAACTAGCTACAAAAGGACTACCAAGCCCTGTTTCCTGTACGTGTAGGCAATCTCCCCAAATGTTGTGTTCAATGTATCATAGATGACAAGGTGACTGACTCGGTTAGCTATGGACAATATGCAACCTAGAGGGGGTCTTCTGATATGCCCAAGAGTACGTGGAAGATAAGACTATATTAATTTTTTGTAGTGTTTCCTGTACAACAAGTAGCTTTCTAATATATTTTTCAAATGTGGAGCGCCACTCTAATATACCTAAGGGTACATAGAGAACGATCCTATATACTTAGGTACGTGGAATACTGACTACCCACAAAATGTAACACAGACAATCAAAGAAAATTTCTATGTTTAGAAACATTGGAACATGTCTTCTAATCTAGAAGCACACTAATTTTTAGTTGATTTAATGTTTGATTGATTTTCAAGTTCCTCTTTTCATTAAAGTTGATTTGATATTATGTGATGTAAATGGTATAGAGATTTCAATTCTAATCTAATGCAGCCAATATGAGAAAATGTATTCTTTAATTTGATGAAATTCTATGGGAAGGAGAAAGTTATTTTGGTATTCTAACAAAATGCAAAAAATAACTTTCACCACATTTCTTTTCACCAAATATAGAAATTTCACTTTCATATTTCAATTCATCAAATAACACAATAATAGCAAAAAGCTATTTTCAATCACAAAAAACCCTAAACTTTAAAATACAAAAGTGAAAACCAACAAACTTTTAAAAACAATAATTTCAAATTGATGTAATGAGTATCAAATCACTGTAATCAAAATTCGGTGTTGTTTTATAGTAAAGGAATAATCACTATTCTTTTCAATTCAATAAAAAAAACCAACAATGATCAAAAGTGCTAACTTTGGAAAACTCTAACTTTTCACCTACGCTAATGAGTCTTTGGAATCATGCATACATAAGTATTTAATTTGGCATATTAAGAGAAGAAAGAAAGACTCACACTAACCTAATAATGACATGTATAAATTTTGCCGTAGATTAAACTGATTATGCAATGTACTAAAGCAAACTACTTAATCTACTTCTACAATCAAACTTGCGAAGGCTTAATCTATTTTGAGCAAGATCAAATAGAACACATATACCATAGAAGAAGATTCAATCACACATGAACACAGAAGAATACTCTGGGGAAAACCTCAGCTAAAAACCCCGCTATTTGTATTATCATACAAGTGGAAATATCTCAGGATTATACAAAGCTTTAGCTCACAAGCTATCCAACGCTTAGTACAATCCCTCACTACTGCTCATAGATAGAATAGACAACACATATGCCTTCCTTCAGTCCTCCAAGCCTCCTATTTCCTTGCATAGTTTCTCCTGGGTCCTCCAGCTACAACCTGTGTGATTCTCACCTCACACACAACATTGACCTCTAAAATAACTGCGCAAACATGAAGGAGATAATTCCTTCTGCATGGATGAGTTTCCTTTATAGGAAAATTCCTCCAACTGATAGTACACTATCCCTTCCTTTAATCTCAATTTGGTCTTTCTCTAAACTGACATGCATGAGTTATTTATGAGAGAATATTTAGTTATCTGGAAAACACTAGTTGCATGCATGCATGCATTAACTCACTAAACTCACAATTAGTTCCTCCAACTATTTGGAACTAATTTAACTGGAATTAACTCATTTAACTGAGCTAACTAATTACAACTCAACCTTATCTCCTTAATTAAGGGATAACTTCCTCAATCAAAGGAATAACTGTTGCATGTCTTCACATAGACTTCATGTTTGATTTTCTCCAACTAATTAACTCAAGATGAATTAATTAATTACTTTTCAAACAACTGTTGAGACCAAATTCAAATTTTAATTCTCAATTTTAATTTAGGTGCTAATTAAAATTGGAATCTATCCCGAAATGCTATTTATAGTAATGCTATTTTTAGCATTTCTTGTTGCTATTTTCAACACTCCCTCTCAACACGAAAGATATTCAACTTGAACCCGATCCTGAACCTTTGGAATGTTTTGCATGCAACACTTCTCTCAAGTGTTGTTGCTCCAACAACTTTGAAACAAAAAATGTCCAACATGAATCAGAATGATGCCTCTGTCATCAAAGTCTCTGACTGCTATTGCCTCTGTTGACTGAAAACTCCGCACCTCTATGCCCTTCAATATTTGATTGGTCTAGCCTCTTTCACTTTGATCTTTAACTGCATCAATCACACTGATTCCTCTTGCTGCATCCGTGCTGCTGTTGGTCCTATCTCCCAACATTGCATCCACATTGCACCTTGTCTCATCATGTTGCATCATGCTGCCCACTGTTGCACTGCAACTTAGTTACTGAGAAGTAAGTAGCTAATCTCCAACTAGCCTCCCTGTTGGGCTAGAAACACCCGCTGATGCTGAATCTCCCTCTGTCGCTAAAAAGTGCTCCCTCTCTAATCTCTGCATTGCTGCAACAACTCCTTGCATCTCGCACCGTTGCACACCTCTCCGTGCCATCTTGCACTGGTGCAACACACCTGTGCCTCTCGCATTTCTACAACCTGCTAGCTCTGCGCTGTCTTGGGACTCCTAGATTGTTTCTCTCTCTTCCACTCCATCCCCATCTGTCTCTACCCACTTAGCTAGTCCTGCTACTCCTCATCGGGGCTCTCGTAGCAAGGTCTAATCAACGAGGCTGGGTACCTCATGGATCCTACCCCTATTTAATCCTTCTTGGGACTATTGCTTCACATCGCCCCACCTCAAACCTGGAGGTATGGAATGCATGTGATCCCTCTGCCCACTTGGCTCGAAATTTCCCCCTACTAGAGGTCTCTGCATGAGTGGATGCCTCCACTTGGTATCCTCTCGACTTCTCCAGTTGTGGCTGCTCCACAGCCTCCTGAAGCTGCTTCACCAATTGTGGCTCCTCTACATTTGTCTGAGGCTTCTTCTGGCACTGCATGTTGAGAGTTAATGTACTCTCCCTCTCAACCACCAAGTCTACAATAGTTGCCTAACTCCTCAAGGCTTTGCATGCATCGTGAACCTTAAGAGCATACCGTTCTTGACTCGTGAACTGATCTGCTTCAATTGTCTCGTGGTGATGTGTCTAAGGAAAACCTTTCCGTTACTGAAGACTACATCATAGCCTTTGTCCTCCAACATCACGATCGATACCAAGCTCTTCTTCAGTCCTAACACATACTTCACATCTGTCAAGGTGATGCGAGCTCCATGCTCCCTTTGGAAAGAAACTGTACCTTTCATCGTCATCCATCTCTATGAGTATCTTGAGGTCTTTCTCCTCCAAGGTACTGAACAAAATCTTATTGCCAGTCATGTGGAATGAGGCTCTACTGTCAAGAAACCAAACACAACCCATCATCAATGAAACCATGCATGCAATGATGGTAAAATCCAATTCAAACTGAGAGGCCAATGCCTCACCTTCAGATCCTTCTGAGGGTTCCTTCTTGGATTTCTTCAATGGATAATTAGTTGCATAATGGACCACCTCATGATAATTAAAGCATCTCACTTTAGATTTTTCAATCTTCTTCCCTCCATGAGAAGAACTCGATTTGGGATGAGAATCCTTCTCCTTTCCTTTCCTTTCCTTAATTATTAAGGAAAAATTTTCTTCATCCTCCTTGGATGAAGAACCATTCTTGGTGCTTCTCCTGATCTCCTCCAGCATCAGGCCCGACCATAGTCGTTCCCAATCTAGCAGTTTCTCTCTTCCATTCAGTGAGTCCTGGTAGCTATGCCAGCTCTTAGGAAGATCGAGGAGAGTAAGACTCACCATATCATCATCGCCTATCATGATTCATACACTTCCAAGCTCATCTCTGTAGGTGCTGAGCTTGTTTAGATATGTAGAGATAATGTCATGCTTTTCACACTTGATTTTTGAAGCTTGTCCTTTAGTGATAGCTTCCTCTGGTCACTGCTGTTCTGATATAGATCCTTCAATGTCTTCCACATTGAGAATGGTGTATCCTTCCCATGGAGAATCGAGACAATATGGTCTTGAACTTCCTCCAGAAGAATCCTCCTCACTCTAGCCACACATTTCTTCCATTCTGCCAATTCTTGGGCATTATCTGCTTCTGGCTTGGGGACTTCTTGATCAATGAAGTCCTTCAAACCATTGTCCTCTAACACTGCTTCCATGTGATCCTTCCAGGCTATATAATTCGAGCTACCATCCAGCGCATACTTGAGTCTCAAACCATTGAATGTCATTGCTGAACTCTGAGATGTGATAAGAATTCGATTTCTATAATCAATAACTTCAAACTTCGAACTTTTCCCTTCTTTGTATATTATTCTTTGCTTTGATCACCTTTTCTATGATACCATGTAGAAATTTCACCGTAGATTAAACTGATTATGCAATGCACTAAAGCAAAATACCTAATCTACTTCTAAAATCAAAGTTGTGGAAGCTTAATCGATTTTGAGCAAGATCAAATAGAACACATATAATAGAGAATAAGATTCAATCACACATGAACATAAAAGAATAGTCTGGGAAAAGCCTCAGCTGAAAACCCCGCTATCTGTATTATCATACAAGCGGAAATATCTGAGAATTACACAAAGATTTAGCTCACAAGCTATCCAGCTCTCAGTACAATCCCTCACTATTGCTCATAGACAGAATAGACAACACATATGCCTTCCTTTAGTCCTCCAAGCCTCTTATTTTCTTGTGTAGTTTCTCCAGAGTCCTCCAACTGCAACCTGTGTGATTCTCACCTCACACACAACACTGACCTCTGAAATAACTGCACAGTCCTGAAGGAGATAATTCATTCTGCATGGATGGGTTTCCTTTATAGGAAAATTCCTCCAACTGATAATACATTGTTCCTTCATTTTAATCTCAACTGGGTCTTTCTATGGACTAACATGCATGAGTTATTTATGAGAGAATATTCAATTATCTGGAGAACACAAGTTGCATGCATGCATGCATTAACTGACTGAACTCACAATTAGTTCCTCCAACTATTTGTAACTAATTTAACTAAGACTTAACTCACTTAACTGAGCTAACTAATTACAACTCAACCTTATCTCCTTAACTAAGCAATAACTTCCTCAATCAAAGGAATAAGTGTTGCATGTCTTCACATAGACTTCATGTTTTATTTTCTCCAACTAATTAACTCAAGATGAATTAATTAATTATTTTTCAAAGAACTGTTGAGACCAAATTCGAATTTTAATTCAATGACTAATTAAAATTGGAATCTATCCTGAAATGCTATTTATTGCAATGTTATTTTTAGCATTTCTTGTTACTAGTTCAAGACCAACCTTTCTTTTGATAAGTCAAGAGATCAAACTCTAAGCCCTAGTTTACAAAGATAAGTAATTTTCAAAATGAGGATCCAAAACATCAAATCAAAATACAATTTACTTCTTCATAATGTAAATAGACCCAAGAAATCATAACAAGGAAAATTATTCAGACCCAAATAGAAAAAACCCCATCTTTTTCAAATTTTCTAAGTGTGTCGTAGGTAAGCTATTAATACCAGTGTGGTGTCACATTATTTCTAATATTAAATTTCCAAACCGTTGCTCTAGTGTTTCTAAATAGAAAATCATGAAACTCGAAAAAGATAAATAAAATTAAAAGATGTAGCCACAGATCCAAAAATTTAACTTTTCAAGCATATAAATACAGTTAATCAAGGTAGTGGAATACAATCAGAGAACACAGGAAGGCATATAGAAGAACAAAAAAATTCCCCATTATGGTCACCAATTTATTAGGCGAACAAATCTAATCTTGTGGACAAGAAAAGATCTCCCTAGACGCAATGACTGAATCTAGTAACAAGCAAGAAAACTAGTTTCCCTAGGTCCATATATATTAAATAATAAGCAAGAGAAATGAAGTATTAAATCCATACCTTCCAAACGAAATGCCTAATGAAGATCCTCACTATGGTTTGATGCAACTTCTCAATGCTTAGAATTAAAACCTACAAACACAATAACAAACAAAGGATTAAAGGCATATGATATATAAATGATTCAATACAACCTATACTAGTGATTAAGGAGTCTAGTACTTAATATCATAACCAATGGAAAATGAAAGTAAACATCCAATATATTAGATACAATGGACAATATAGTGAGAAAGAAATACTTTTTTGTATTATACTTGAATGAAAAGGAGTGATACAATCCAGCCTTGATGTTGGGAAATTTCCTTCCAATAGTCTCCAATCCTCCCTTAAGTGACACGCATTCAGCCTCAAATTGACAACATAATTTTACATCAAAAGTCAACCATTTTCCTTGTGGTCTATTAGTGAATTTATAAGACAAGAGGAGAGGGTTATAGATCCTCTTTCTAAGGATAAGATCCATAAATATGGGGATTAGGGTTCCATAATGAGAGGGAATAAATTCATAAACCATGGGATGAGGCTCAAATAGGTAGGGGCTCGAGTCCTTCTTGTTGAGATGATATTTTCCAACAAGGCTTCTAGAAATTCATTTTATTTTTACCTACGTTAAAAGGTTTTCCAACTTTTTAATGGAAAATAGAGCGAAAAATTACGTAGGCTACAATCATTAAAATTGCATTTACACAGATAGTTGCTAGGAAAAGTGCGACACTGTTTCAAAATTGGTTTTTTAGCAATGTAATCCAAGATTCTTGTTGTTTTCAGAATTTTTTTTCTTCCAACATTGTAGGGGATTGCTTGCAAGAGTTCATTGGCTATTGAGAGATCTGGATTTGCGGTCATTTGCTAATGGTGAAAAAATTACGTGTAATGATCTGGATTTGCGGTCATTTGTTAATGGTGACAACATGACGTGTAACACTCACTCCCCCATCCCTGGAACTCTATCTTTCATGATGATGATGTTTGATGATTTTATACTATGGTTTTAGGCTCACTTTTCATTACATCTAAATTGATTTCGTTCTAACAAGAATTTAATAATACATTTTGAATTAGTTTGGTGTGACCACTCAAGAAAAATGACTTACTTTCTTATATTCTAGGATACAAAAAGAGAGATATCAACATGGAGCCAATATTGGGTATCTCTTCCATTTATTTTCTTCGAGGACATTCTCATTCAATGTTATTTTGGTTCTCAATATAATTTGGAATTTTAGAAAGAACAGAAGTACCAACCCTTTTATTTACTTATTATTTTTGTCAAGACCAATCCCTTTATTGTGGGATTAGTTTTAGGATATTATATAAAATCCTAAAGAACAATATCTATGATGGTTTACATATCACACAACATCAGTTTCCCAATTGTACTTAATGTCTTCAATCTCTTATGTGTTTTCAATGCCCTAGGTTCAATGTCCTAAAATCCTTAAGCATTTAAGGTATCATAAGCATCCTCAACATTGTAAGTGTTAAATGAGTGTCATATTTGATCATGTGATGAATAATGAATTCTTGGGTTTGGACAAAGATATCCATCATAGTAACTTGTTATAAAGGTCACATCTCTAATCATGTACTATATTATTTGTGATCTAATCAAGCTGCTTTTCAAAGTGGGTTTTTCTTGATGTGATAGAGCTTCCCACTCTAAACCTTTGCGTTGATGTGATAACTGTATACTCTATTGGTGTTATGATTTTATTTTAATGCTACCACATTAGGAATTTCTTATAATAATGAATAAACAATGATAATGTTAGTATCTTAATAAATTTACCATTTATTGATTAAAAATATGGTTATATTTATGTTAAGTGATGTCCTTAGAGTTTAAATATATGTGCATTGAGCTATTACTAAGAGTACAATAAGAAATCATTATCACTATCAGGAACATGATATTTTCCTACCCACTTTTAGTTAAATAATTTAATTTTAAATATTAAATTAAAATTCTTCCCATAAATAATAATAATAATAAATTATTAGTTGCAAAAAAATCATAAAAGAAAGATAAAAAATTATTAATATTTTGAAATTTTTGAAAATAAATATGTTGTTCTAAATGTCTATATAATATTAATGCCAAACTCTTCCTCCTCCTTAAGATCCGCTTTAGCATTATTTCCGTTATTTGTAGTAGGTCATTTATAGTTTATTAAGGAAATTGTGATTTTAAAGCAGAAACCAATATTTTTTATATTTAAATATGAGGTATACAAAAAAATAAATTAAAAGATGTTTTAAGAAATTTATATTTGTTTTAAATTGTATTATTTTTTTATATAATTTCAGGTATATTGTTCATGATACCATGTTTCTGAGGTTTTTCTTATAATTCTTTAAACTTGGATATTTCTGCTAAAAGGAAAAATAAATACCAACAATTACAAGGTTTTCATGGTTTTGTAGTTTTTACAATTACAAGGTTTTTTTGGGTTTTCTAGTTTTTATTTCATACTACTCATGATTATATTTTCCGTTTGACTTCAATGTCACATCATATATGTGTATACATATTTTCTAAGATTGTTAAAATTTTTAACATAGGTTATAATATAACTAAATTTATGTTTAATAGAATAACAATTTGTTGAGTCAATAGTGTAAATAATTTTTATATAAAAAATAAAAATATATATCACGTTCTGAATTTTATATATATTAACTTTTCAAATGTGAATTTTAATTAATTTATTTTTTTCAAATCTTACTTGAACTACTTTGTGAGTGGTTTTCTTTCATCAACAATCTTACACATAATAAATTTATACTTTATTAAGGTAATTTCATTTCAATCAATTTCACAATATGTTCACAAATTCACTCATATGTTATCTAATCCTAAATGTTGAAAGTGCCATTAATTGAAACTCCAAGAGAATAAATTAGAAAAGAATTATACTCTAAGTATAAAGATAAATCATATTCATTAAAGTGTTTTAACATATATTTATAAATACAAACAAGGCTAAGTGATATTTATTCTCCAATAGTATTAAATGATCAGTAATTAATTAAATAAGTAATTATTAATTATTTATACCATTTTTTCAAATTTTAATAATAAATATGGTTCTTGGTTGTAAATATTTTGTTATTATTCCTAGATGCGGGTGCCTAGCAAAGTTAGTAAAATGGCAGCGGAACAGGACGACATGTGGCCATACCACATGGCCCTCCATAACTCGGCACAACAGTCTAAAAATGGAACACCAACCATAAATGGCATTCAAGTGGGCGCTGTCTTCAACCTGTCTGCAACTACCCACTTCGGCTCCAGGTAAAGATGACCTCCGGCGATAAATCATACCACCGCTCCTATCCATTATCCTCTGCCTCTGCAATCTCTCTACCCTCAGGCTGCTGCAACACCTAGTTCTCGCACCACCACGGGGAGGTGCTGCAATCTCCTCTGCTGCATTGATTTAGGCCCAGGAACTCACTTCACTCAAAGCCTGGGTTGCCATTTCGCCTTCCACTCGGCCTCTACTGCTAGTCCCTACTCTGAACTGCCCAATAATTCTACTGAGCCCTCTCACGCTTAGAATTCCTCTGTTCTTGCTCGGCATAACCAATTCAATCTCCGAGAAATATCTGTCTCCCCACCTGCAAATCCTGAGATCATCAAATTTTGAGCAGACGCGGGGGTAGCCAAGGCGGAAGCATATGCCCTCTGCAACATCTAGCCCTGAATTTGCTACTCCTTTCTCCTCCCCATCCATCACTCATTCCTGTGGTCCCTTCTCCGGAAGATACCCTGATACACGTAGTGGTAGAGGGCAGTCACAGGCCCATGGCATGCAAAGCACAAATGTAGCTACCCAAACAGAGAATTTACTCACCCCACCTCACCCCTCTCACCATACCACCCAATTTAGCTTCCAGAGTTTGTTGACTGGGCCAGAAATCTTAGCCACAGTTAACATAACCTTCACTAAGCATACTAGTTCATAGGTTGAGCAAGATGCTCAGACCCATGACTGTAGACCGGGGAAGAGGAACAGCGGTGTAAAGCAAAAGGTAGCTAAGAGGCACAGGGATGACAGTGAACCAGGAAAGAAGCAGAAGGCTGGGAAAATTGATACTCTGCATGGCAAGGAGCTGGCTAGAAGTGAGCATGCAGCTGAGGGCAGAGCGGGTGGCATGAAGGCTACTGGTGGCACCCCAGAAGACACATCAGGCATGCATGCAACAATGGGCAACTCAGCAGGCATTCAAACAACAAGTGGCATCCCGCGCGACATGTCAGCGGAGGATGCGAATGCGTGTCGCATTGCGGAAGAGCCCAACCCCTACAACATAGAGGGGGTCCCTTTCATGGTCAACGATCTCAACCCATATGTCTAGTCGCCAGGTGTCACTTTCCAGATCAACGGGGGTTTTACAAGCTAGCTGTTTGAGGTTTTTACTCCTATTTTTTCAGTTTTTTGGTATGTCTTAATTGATTTTGAACTAGGACCCCTGTGTGGGCTTTTTAATGTAATATCACTAGGACGGGTTCCCCTCGAAGGGCAGTCGAGTTTGTTTTTTTGACAATCATGACTTAACGATGTTACGCACCGCAGAGGCCAGAGCCTCACTGCATTATTATTTTGCTTATTTCAATAGAATAGCTTTACTTAGAAAAAAAAAATTGTTATTTATGATATGTTTTGCGAATACATTATTTTCTAAATTCACTGTATTATTTTGTGGATTTTTCTGAGTAACTTGATGAACTTACAAGTTTTCTCACTTATTTATCTCCACACATAAAATTTAACTCCAAATGTTAGATGAATAATTATCAAAACTTCAAAAAAATAAACTCTGAATAAATTGAGTTATAATAATGTTGACTTTTTAACATATATTTATGGATACAAAACAAGTCATATTATCTTCATACACTATATAACCACAAATGGCCAATTAAATAAGTAATTCTCAGTTAGTAGAACACTTTCAAATTAACTTGAACATCTACTCAAGAATATAAAACAAATCTTTCAAATATTTATCATCATACATGTTAAATAAAAAATGATTAATTAAATAAGTAATTATTAATTATTATAATACTTTTTTAAATTTCATCGATGGAAATGATTATTTCATATGATATTTTTTTATTAATATATCTTATTGTTTTCTAGTGTATTTTTTTTTTAAATTATCTTATATTTTGTAAATCTTTGGAATTTGATTCTGTTATGGGAGCTCTGTTATCTGAAGAAGTATGAAGGAAGTCTAGCATTGAAACTTCCCCACCAGAAGCCATGGTAGCCAGAGGTTGGTCGAAGGAAATAAGGGAGAAAGCAAGAAGTTCTTCTAGATCAAAATCAAAAGGAAAGAAGTGTACACCAAAATGCTAGTATTGCAACAAAATAGGGCATCTCAAGAAACATTGTTGGAAAGGAAAAGAGTACGTTGAAAATTCAAAGAAGGAAGAAATCAAGTTGAGTCATGTATGATTGATGAAGTTTTATCTGCTAAATTAAATATGGTAGATGAAGCTTTACCTGTTTGTAATGTCTCTCAAAACTATGAAATTTGGTTGTTAGATTTTGGTGCTTCTCATCACATGAGTCCGCACAAGAATTGGTTCACTTCATATACGCTTGCTTATGGCATATTGTGCTTCAGCATTGGCAATTTATAAATCACAGTTGGAGTGGCCCTACACACAACTGACAGTAAACTAATACAGAAGCTACGAGCCCGATTACCCTGACGTAAAGGACCATGGACAGATGGATTGCTTTTTCTAGGGGCATATATTTTCTTTCATGCCCCTTGCATCTCCACTTTAACTCAATTGAAGGAATAAATTAAACCTCTTTTGCTTTGGTACGTTTGCTTTTATGAACATGATTTATGATTTATTCCAAATAATTTTTTTACGGTGGTACATGGTGTGTGCAACGTTATTTTATAATTATGTCAATTATTTTTCTACTGATCCAATAGAATTTCATTTCCACCATTATTACCAATTAAACTACTCCAAACCAATATTATAATAAAAATTATTAAATCATTCAAACTTATTAATTTTTTTATTTAAATTATTATTATTTATTAAATTTATTAGTTATTACTTTTTAGTCCATAATTATATTTCTACCGATTCAATAAAATTTCATTTCCACCATTATTACGAATTTAAATACTCCAAACCAAAATTATAATAAGAATTATTACATTAGGGGAGGGTACACTAAAGCCCTACTCAAATGAAAATTCTAAGATTCTTCCAAAGTTAGTGATAATCCCTCACACATCTACTACCTTAATATATAAATGCAGTTTTACAGTATTTATTTTCTGATGTTGATATAAATGATGGTCTTAAATATTGCAACTCTGAAGGATCTTAGCTTTAAGTATCAATATGAGGTTCGTACAAACTTAATAGGGGTCGACACTACATGTACAACAAGAATTATTTTCTTCTGTTTTTGATCTTTATGCAAGTGGGAAGTATTGAAATGAAGTTTAGATGCACAAATATGAAACTAATTAAGCCATGCTACAGAGAAAATAGATTCACAGATATGATTAGTAGTAAAAGAAATGTCACACACATCTATGCTACTTGCAATGAAAGAAAAAAAACTTCTTGAATGACACATAATTATATGCTTTTTGCAATATATGGAAAATGAAACTTGTTGAAATGAAGAACCAAGAACAAAACCCTAATTTTCTGACAAAACAACATTCATAAAACAATTGATGAGGGAATCTATAAGGTCTCTATACTTCCAAGTTTCATTATCAGTGTTTCAGATGTGTTGTAATACCTTGTGTTTATTGCGATATTGAGCAAGAAAAGAGGTTTGGTTATAGATTGCTACAGGAGTCTCTATTTTTCTATAGAAAACAATCCAATGAGCATGTAAACTAGATATAATACAAAAATGAGATGAGAAAAAGTTGTGGAAATGTTGGGAAATGAGATCATTCAACTGATGAAAGCTCAAAGAAACAAAAGTAAAGCTTATCTGTAGGAAATGAATCTTTGTGTGTTTCCTATAGTTGTATAGCCAATTACACAACAAAACAGTGAACAATAAAATCTATAACAACAAGATAAATAAAATGAAGGAACATTAGTAACTGCTACTATTTCTAAAAAAATGCATAAATGTTCTATAAACTACCATGTTGATACTCCATTGGACAATTCATCACAATATATCTGGTAAAATCATATTTAAAAATCCAAAACCTACACTATTAGGGTTTAATTTCTCTTTAGATTTCTATATTTGTAAATCACTATTATTTGTGTATGCATGTAAATTAAAATTATGTAGAAAATAGATAAAAATGAAATAAAATCTCACAAACCACGATTTAACATAAGAAATGACATGGGGAGCCATTTCAGAAGAAAACCCAGCTGGAAGATGAGGTCACTCTACTTTCTTTCTCTAGATAGAAAATGGTTGCAAGTACAAAGAAGTATGGTATGTGGCATGTATGCTACAACAATGCATAAATCCTCATTGTGCACTCTATCACCTATCCCTCTTGATTTTTTTTCTCATTTGTGGAACAAATGAACTCAAAAATAATGGAACCTCTTTTCCTCCTAATGGCCTAGTTATAACCCATCTTGATAGCTTACTAGTGGTTAGGTTTGACCACCTCAACTCTTAACCAACGTTATAATATAGACTATTTTAGATTCTTCTTCCTCATAATCACATGGATAGCCCCATTTCTATGAATAATGAGGTCTAGTGTGGCATCCTCTCTAATTATGGTGGTGGAAACAAAAAGGTTAACTTTCAAGTGGAAAAAAAAAATCATACAGACTCCAATTGATGTGCTTCTTGCACCGTTGGAACGGTCTTTGTGTGTAAAATATGAAGAAAATGATGGTGTTAGAAATTTGTCAACTAGGGGGGCTCCCCATTGTGAAGTCCCAATTATACCTCACACTGTTTGGAGTGCGAGCCTCATCCGGAGTATCGACCTAGCCACCATAACACTAAGGATTTCCTTAGATGCAATGAATAACATAAGAGAGTATGCACATAACCTTTAAAATCAACAAGTAAGTTGACACTATGAAACTCCAGTTGAAATGTGTAAAAAGAGACTTTCATGAGAGGGGAGTAAAAAGTGAGTCTCTAGAAGGAAAGTAATAGTATTATCATAAGAGAAGCACACAAGAGCAAGGAAAGGTTCGTTTGATATATAGAAAATTAGTGCACATAGACATAGTGATCATGAAAGAAAATATAACACATATTCAACAATATAAGCACCAAATCGAATGAAATAGTTCAATTTCTTTAGTACATATACTGCATACGTCCAAAGAATAGTAATACAATATTCATAATACATACATGAAATTGTGTTGGCTCAGTGAGATTCTGATTATTAGGTGATAGATCCAAGTACACAATTACAATGGTGGAACACTAGATCCAATAGTGGAACATCAATTCACTTCTTACTTCTCCAAAGAATGATCCTCTCCTATTCCAAGCGAGAGAAGCCAAGGCTAGCTCTCCAAATCTTAAGCCTCCAAAAGCCATTTTCTTGAGTAATGAGGGTGTATTTATAGCAAGAGGAATGGCCTTTCATATCGCCATGAATTTTGAGCTCAACTCATTACTATTAGACTTCCAAGTGTCTTTTGAACTTCTACAAGACTCTTGGAATTTTTATAGTGACTCTTTATCCACATGTGACTTTTCATATTCCACATGTGACTCTTGGAATTCCACACATTTGAATTTTTTCAATTTTTAAAAATACATAATTACACTCCACATCACGTGGCAAGACCCATTGAAACATATGGCATTGTGATGAAACTTGTACAAGCCATAACTTGGCAATGATGACATGGAACTTCATGATGGTGTGGAATTGCCAAGCTTCTCTTCTTGCTACTTTGAATTTGACATCTTCATGATAGATATTTGCCTGTTCTACATTTCCACCCTCCAAAATGGTTTAGGAAAATGTTGAAACCTTCCAAGTCATCTTCTTTATCTTGATCCAAGGTTCCTTTTGTGTTCTTCATGATAGTTCTTCCTCTTCTCCTTCACAAGTACTCTCTTGTAGTTTCTCCTTGATGAGCTCTCTTAAGCATTACCTTGTCATGTTGTGATGATGATACTTTTTGATGGATACAACTCATGACAAGAAACAATTAGTCCAAAAACTACCTATTCTACCTCTTCTTACTCATGGAATATGTTGATTGAGATGTGACAACATGTAAGGGTTTTGAGAGGAGGAGGCTGGGAATTGCGTAGTTGAGGGTTGTAAGAACTTAGGGATGCCTCACTACTCACTGGAACTGCACAATGCATAATACAAGAAGGCTTGATAGTTATTCTTACACTTTGAGGGATTCTAGGAGGTAAGGTACGAAACATGCTGATTGATGAAGTACAATGAGGAGTACCCAAGTTGAAGGAGAGAGGGATTGCGTAGTTGGGAATCACAGGGACCGAGGGAAGGAATAAATTTAAACTAGAACTATGTAATGCATATTAGGTAACAATCCTGGACAAAGGATTGAAAAATGATGGATCTTAATCAACAAGATGAGCACGACTAGTCATTGTAACTGTGCAATGTGTAATGATTGAGAGATAGGCTCAGTAAATTGTGAATTTGAGGACTTCAGTGATGAATATATGATCCTTTTTTGACTGGAACTATGAAATGTGAAATAGGAGGCTCAACTGATGAAGATAATTACATAGTTAAGCAACTCAAAGAGATAAGGAGGTAGGCTTGCTCACGAGGTAGGCTTATGAAACTACGTAATTTGGAACATTAGTGATACAGAGATGCATAAATTCCCACTGCAATTGAGCAATGCATAATCTAGGGCAAGAGAGAATAGGAATTCCATAGTTGACAACGTCAGGCACCTGAATTTATGACTTAGATTTCAAGGTTGCTCAGTGTGTTGATGGAGTGAGATTGTTCTTTAGGACTATGAAGTGCACAACTTCACAAGATAGGGAATGCTTCATTGTGGTCTGGGAAAGTGTAGTGTGTATTTCTAGGAGAGAGAAAGATTTATTTGATGTTGAGAAAGTTGCAAGGACAGTGAAGGCTCCAAAATGGAAAAGTATGGGATCAGTGAGGTAAGAGAGAACCAAGCATGCAATCAAATCTTGAAATGGTGATATCACACTTAGATAGCATCAAAACATGCCACATAATTCAAAATTGACATGCATAACTTGCAACGATAGAAATGCAACACTTATTTCTAAGTGTGACAATGAAATGTCACTTTGTGACACTTGGAATACAAGTAACGAGAGGAATGTTGACTGCAACCAAATAGTGCGCTAAGCTATGGGAAAGTGTCTAGTGCATATTTTTATGATATATATGATTTTATACAACAAAATAATGCAATAGGGTGGTCTCTATTGGTACACTAAAATGCGACCTATAGAAGAGTGAAAACAATTAAAAGCGATAACTATGATAATAAGAAAATGTGAAAATGACACTTGAAAAAGATAAATAAAGTGAAAGTGACACATGCTATAGTGAAGAGAACAAAATGGAACTTGTGAAAGTGAAAACAAGCAAAAAATGATAGTTGTAAAAGTGAAAGTGACACAAATGAAAACCAAAGTGCACAAAAGCAAGAGTTGAGAAAGCTCACTCGAGAAATGATGCAATTACTATTAATGGTGAGAGGACTAGCAACAACAAACCCTAACCAAAAAAGTCAAATATGGTCAAACAAGACGAAATTGACCTTCAATATGCTTGGCCAATTTGCTGATCATCTAGTCCTCGAAAATATAGGACGAGCAACGCATAAACAACCCCAAAAACATAGTCAAAATACAGTCAACTGAAGTCAACCTGCTGCCCCAAACTAGGGCAGTCAACGTTGGTCAAACCAGAGGTCAGATTGCCTTGGTTTGCATGCCAAAAATTACGACCTGCCTAGGAGAGGCTACCACACCAAAACCGCACCCCTAAAAATTCAATGCTTGGTCAACGCTGTCCAAAACGTCTTGCTGCAGCTTTTGCATCCTCCATCCTTCCCCTTCTATGTTCTCCTTCTTCCCATGTGTGAGCTTCTCTTCCTTGTGTGTAAACCCAATCAACTAAGGAGAGAAGAGATGTGCGAGAGATGAGATGAGTGAATAATGACTCAACCTCACTTGTATTTATATGATATGCTGGGCATGTGTGCCACACATTTAGCTGTTGGCCAACCTTGACAATTTGTCAAGTAAATACAAATAAATTCATATCTCCATAAATACTTGTCAGAATTGGATGATCATGAGACCAATCCTACACCTCTCGATGAGAGGAATCAAGGAAAAATACCAGCTACCATAAATAAGATGACCCACACGGAGTTTGGACCTATTTTCAAATTTTAACACTCCCTCTCATCTAGGGAGAACTCCATTTGTTGATTCGTCTAACCATCGGTACTATCTCTGTCATCAAATGCACTGCATTGCACTGCTTGACTTTGCTCTAATCTATTGAACTATGAAGAAGAATAAATGATTGAGGATGTATCATACCATCCTCCACTGACCTAAAGTTAGTTAGAGAGAGTGTGTGATACCACTCTCACTGATCCTAGATATTTTTCATTGATCCAAGATAAATGGACGTCATCCTAGCATAGGGAGTACAGTAGATACAACAATGCGTCCATCAATAGTACTACTATGGTCCCTAACCCCATTTCCCTACTCATTTATCATATGAGAGGTACTTCCAATGAGTCTTAGACTACATGGGTAGGATGCCTCAATAGGAGAACTAATCATCCTATCCCTAAGTCGCCATGGGGTATCACAGGGAAAGGTTGAACCTTTCACCCTGTACATAGCACACCATTAGGGGAGGGTGAGTCGCCCTGTGATTACATGTCGCTCCATGAAGTAACCCAAGACCCCCAGAGCTCTCAGAGCTCAATGTATGCATCATACACGACCCTCATAAGAGGGTCTCTCGATGACACCAAGTCATTCTCAGAAAGTCAAGAATTTGACCTTTCCCGGGGGCTTCGTCAAAATGTTGGTGACCTGCTCATCTATACCGATATGTTTAAGCCTTATTTCTCCCCTCTGCACCATATCCCAAATATAGTGGTACCGGATATCGATATGGTTGGAACGATCATGAAATACGGGGTTCTCCTATAAATGAATCCCTCTTTCGTTGTCACACAGGATCGTGGTAGTATCCAATGTTAATCCAAACAACTCACTGAAGAGCTTCCACAACTAGACTGCCTCACAAGAGGCCATACTCGCAGAAATGTATTCTACCTCAGCGGTGCTCAAAGCCACTGACTTATGTTTCCTGCTCATCCAGGATATTGAGGTAGATCCAAAAGAGAAACAACACCCGGAAGTTCTCTTGCGGTCCACCACACTGCTTGCCCAATCAACATCGGTATATCCATGTAGTCTCACATCTTTAGCAGTGTATCTCAACCCATGAGTGATTTTACCACGAAGGTATGTCAACAGATTCTTGGCAACAATCCAATGTGTGTGGTGAGGCTCAACCATATGTTGACTACAAAACATATATCTGGACAGGAGTTCAACATGAACATCAATGCTCTGATGACTTGACGATACTCTGTAGCATTCTGTAAAATAGGTCCAGCATCACTACCACTTAACTTCTTAAAGTCAAGTTCCATGGGGGTAGTCACAGGCTTAGAGTCTACCATACCGAGTCTCTCCAATATATTCACCACATATTTTCCTTGAGATAGGAAAATCTCCCTTGGTTTCTGCCAGAATTCCAGTCCTAGGAAATAGTGCATCAGTGCTAGGTCCTTCATCTCAAACTCGAAAGCCAATTCCCTCTTACATTTGAGAATGGGACGGTCTGCACCTATCAGAAAGAGGTCGTCAATGTATAGTACCAGTATCAGAGGTTTTTCATATTCAACATTGAAGTAAAGGTTAGGGTCGGCTTCACTCATAGTGAATCCCAACTTCATCAAGTAGCTATCGATCCTGTCATACCACGCTCGGGGTGCTTGCTTTATCCCATAGAGAGCTTTCTTCAACCTACACACATGAGATTCTCGATCATGAATCTCAAATCCTTTGGGTTGCTCCGCATAGACTTCCTCTTTGATTTAACCATGCAAGAACGTGGTCTTGACATCCATCTGATGTAGGTTCCATCCTTGCGAAGCAGCAATGGCTATGATCGAGTGAATGGTGGTATATTGGGCAACAAGTGCAAATATCTCGTCATAGTCTATATCTTCCTTATGAGAGAAGCCACGAGCGACAAAACGAGCCTTATACTTTTTAGCACTTCCATCAGCTCCATGCTTTATCTTGTAAAGCCATTTTGAAGTGACAAAGACTTTGTCTTGGGGTCTGGGGACCACATCCCAAACATTGTTTTTCATGATGGACTCATATTCCTAAGTCATAGCATCCTTCCAGACTTGATGCTTGACAACTTCTGAAATGATGAATTCTCATTTTGGATGATCATGCTCATGATGTTCAAGTATCCCTGATACCACACCGGCTTCTTACTTTCTCGAAAAGTCCCTATGGGTGCAATGTGTCCTTCAACATCATCAAGTGTCCCCCTAAGCCATGAAGGCCTCATCCTAGAAGAGGAAGGCTCTTGCGGAGGGGGATCAATAGGATCCATAGGTTCTTCCATGTCGGGCATCGTTTCATCTTCCTTTTCCTCTTTCAACACATGAAAATATACAGGACTTCCAAAAATTCTAAAATTAGATACGTCAGGTTTCTTACCAGCAAACATCTCTTTGGGAATCTTGGAACCCAATGCTTGATGAGGGAATTGGTTTTTCACATATACGATAGTATTCACAGCTTCGGCCCATAGAAACTTCGGAATTCTTTTATCATGGAGCATAGCACAGACAACTTCCACAATCATACAATTCTTCCTGTCTGCCACACCCCTTTTCTCAGGAGTAAATGGTGTTGTAGTCTCCCTCTTAATTCCAGCCTCTTTGAAAAAGTCACGGAACTCATTGGATTCATACTCAGTCCCATTATCAGTCCTTAAGGTCTTGATCTTCTTTTCGGCTTGATTCTCAACCAAGGCTTTGAAGTAACGAAACCAAGATAACACTTCATCCTTCTTTTTCAAGAAGCATATCCAATTCTTGTGAGAATAATCATCAGTAAAAAAGTATATTTCAACAAAACTTTTTCTTGTTTGTGTAATATTAAAAAGGTTTTTATTAAAAAAAAAATATTTTTGAGTCTATAACTTTATTTCTTAAGTGATTTGATATTTTTAATTCATAATATATTTGTAATTGAGATGAATTTAATGAAAGTAAATATATACAACTTTCAAATTCACAACTTTTTAATAGTTTTCAAACTTAAATTTTAGATCAATTATATTAATAACCTAAATAATAGATTAATAATTTTCAAACTTAAAACTTAGATAAATTTATATTACTAACTTAAGTAATAGATTTAAGAAAGGAAAATGGAAAAACATATTTATGAAAGGAAAATAGAAAAAAATGAAATAAAATGTCAACAGAATCAACTAAAAAAAGACAAAAAACCTTAAAAAATGTAAAAAATAACATAATATTAGC
>APFE030819442.1:0-16959 GCA_000404065.3 Pinus taeda | reverse complement strand
AACAAGATGATGGAGCTTAGTGAAAAAGAGTCGCCTTCACTAAGTGGGCCCGCAGGCTATTTTTGGCGCAAGTCTATTTTTAGACTATGTCTATTTTTAGACATATGGATCATGTCTATGGATTGCAGGTTGTTGTTTATGGATGATTGATCAAGTTGGGAAAAATATATGGACTTCTATTTTTAGATCACAGCGGAGTGACTGCTCAGTCTAAATATAGAACAGTCAAATATTATTAGCTCATAATAATATTTAGACTATAAACTTTGTCTTATTCTCTTGGAGCACTTCAGGATGAGCTTCGGATGTGGTACATGCAGATCCCAGAAGGAAATACGTGGTTACCTATGGGATGACTAATATTTGCATGCAGGACTTCAGTTAGAACTCAAGTTAGTTGAGTTTAGTGGACTGGAGGTGCAGTTGATGGAGTTGTGTTCAGTTTAGCTTTGTTAAACTGGTTGTATTTAGTCTAACTGGCAAATAGACTAGAGATGAGTTGGGTGAATTAGTTATAAATTAATTCACAAGTTATTAACTCATAATACAACTAATGAATACATCAGTTAACTCAGTTGCATGTCAGTGCATGTTCAGTTCAACAGGGACAGGTGGTAGAGAATCAGATTGCTATCAGTTGTGACTATAGTTGTGCACCAGATCTTGCACAATCAAGGGATTGAGTATGCCCAATGAGTGCGTGGTATATCCAAGGGAAATATGAATTTGGATCATTCATTCATCAGTATTCTCATGCAGGATTGCGAAGTGGAGGTAGGCAAGCAGCGGAGGAGATTTGAGCCAGTGATTGATTCAGATCTGAGCTGTATTGTGTGTAACAGAGGTGGAGATACTTGTGAGAAGTATTATGCTGTGTAATGTTACATGACTCAATCATTAATATACAGATAGTTGGGGTTTTTAGTGAGATGCTTTCCCTGGGATACATACTGTGTTAATGTGTGAATGCTCTTGATGTTTTATTGTTATTGATGCTGCTATATTGATGATCAACGTAGAGGAGCTATGTATTGAGTATGTTTTCCGCAATAGTACATGATCAGGATAATCTCTGTTGAATATGTGTTAAATTATTCAAAATTTCTACATTTTACTCTTCACAAAGCCACCCCCCACATCAAGGACTGGTGGGAAACCTATTGTGAGCAGAAGGATGAAAGTATGCCCTCACTATTCTCGGTTGCACCAACTTGGGATTCATTCCGGGATGCCATCAAGGAGGAGTACTACCCTGTCGAGAGATATGAGAATAAATACATAAAGTGGACCACATTACGACAGGGAAGGGACCAAGACGTGCCAAATTTTACCAATGTTTTTCGTACCCTTCGCAAGAATTTGAGTATCAAGGATTCTAAGAAATATTTGATACTCAAGTACCTCTGTTGCCTACACAGGTACATCCAGGATGAGATGGAGTTCCTGGACATCTCCTCACTTTGCATGATGTACCGATACATTGTCAATATTGGTCATAAGCTTAAATATAAAAAGAGAGATTTTGGATCTATAAATCCGAAGCAAGGGAAAGACGACCCCAAACCACAGAGAAAAGGGAAAAGCCAAGGTGAGGCATCCCAGGATAACTCGTCGAAGTCGAAAGCAAAGAAAAACACCACAAAGACAAAGAAGGACATGGGAAAGAGGTGTGAGTTCCATAAGAGCTCCACTCACAACACAAGTGAGTGTCAGGCTAAGCAGTCATTGGTGGCTGAGCTAAGGCTTATGATTCTGACGAATGCTCTGACTCTGAGTTAGAAATCGACAAGGGGAATGAAAAAGGGAAGTAGATCATTGATGCAAAGCCTAGTGCCACTATGGCCACCACCAAGATCCAGAATATTGAGCCTGAAGATCCAGAAGAGGGGGAGCGCCTATTCCACTCACAAACGTGGGTGAAGGTTTCTTCGCTACAATTCATGGTCAATAGTGGGAGCCAAAAGAACCTCATTTCATCGAAATTCATGAAGTGGTTGGGCCTACCAAATATAACACATCTGCATTCATACACCATCAAGTGGCTTCACCAAGGACGAGATCTCCGCATCAGCTAGTAGTGCCACCTTCCCTACAACATCAAGCCATTCACGGATGAGGTACTGTGTGATGTTGCTCCTCTTGAAGTTTGTGATGTATTATTAGGAAAACCATATTTATGGAAGCGACATGTTTTATATGAGTCTAGACCTCACTCTGTTTTTATTTCTTTGGGTATTAAGTTATACAGGATACTTGAGGTAGCCTCACCTACCGCCATTTCTTTGATCTCTGCTAAGCAGTGTAGTAAGGTCATCTCTTAGACTGGGAAATTTGTTTTATTTTTGATTCTCTCTCAAAGTAAAGGGTTGGTCATAGCCACATCAATGGCCCTCAAGAAGGGTTCCTCCAAGCAAAAAAATAGGTGGATATGACTGTGGAAGAATACAGGGACGTCTTCTCCTCATCCACAGGGGTACCCTTGCATTGTCAGGTCAAGTATTCAATCGATATTAATCCCAAAGAACCTCTACCCAATGGGCCAATATATCATTTCTCCATTATGGAAAATGAAGATATCAAGCAGAAAATCCAGGATTTGCTGCAAAAAGGACACATCCGACCAAGTTTCTCGCCTTGTGGGAGCCCAATTGTGCTTGTACAGAAGAAGGATGGGACCTAAAGGCTCTGCATTGATTATCGGGCACTAAACAAAATCACTGTCAGGAACATGTATCCAATCCCATGGATTGATGACCAGTTGGACCAACTCAAGGGGGCCAAGTATTTCAGCAAGATCGAACTAAAGCCTGGTTATCACCAAGTTCCAATAGATCTCGCAGATGTATGGAATATCGCCTTTAAATCCAAGGAAGGCCTTTTTGAATGGTTGGTTATGCCGTTCGGGTTGACAAATTCCCCTGCTACTTTTATGAGGCTAATGGATGACATATTGTAGCCCTTCACCAACTCATTCATCGTGGTTTATCTGGACGACATACTCATCTTCAGGATGAGTTGTGAAGAAAACTTGCAACACATTCAACATGTCCTTCAAACCCTTCGACAGCACAAACTGTGTGTAAACTTGGAGAAATTCACCTTTGGCATGAGCCAAGTCCAATACTTGGGTTACATCATAGATGAGTGCGGCGTGCATGTGAACCTGACCAAGGTCCAAATCATTCAGGATTGGCCAGCCCCAACCACTCTAATGGAGCTTGCAACTTTTTGGGCCTTGCAAATTTCTATCGGAGGTTCATGTTGAGATTCTACCATATCACTTGGTCTTTGAGTCAAGTTACTAAGGGTAGGGAAAAATTAAAATTTTCCTAGTCTGAGTCCCAATAGAAGGCATTCGCTAATTTGAAGCATCGCCTATGCTCTGCACTAATACTCATATTTCCAAATCTGTAGCAACCATTTGAAATCGAGACAGACGCCTTAGACTATGTTATTGGTGCAGTACCCACCCACCACAGGCATCCAATGGCCTATCATAGTGAGACACTTTCTGATACAATTCAAAAGTACCCCACCTATTATAAAGAGATGTATTCCATTGTGCAGGCTTGCCGACATTAGAAGCACTACATTCTAGGGAAGGAGACAGTCATCCACACTAATCACCGACCTCTTTAATTTATACAGACACATGGGAAGTTTCAGAATGATCACCATCAGGAGTGGTCTACATATCTACAACAATTCCACTTGAACATTAAATACAAAAATGGCAACACCAATCATGTTCTAGACTACCTTAGTCGGCCCCTAGTTGTAGCACTAACTATTGTTCTCAACTCTTGATGTCACGAGACCTCTGAATGGTCACAAATATACAAAAATGATTCGGATTTCGCCTTGACATACCATATGTTAGTAGTGGGAAAGCAAGTTCCTGATTTCCACCTCCAGGACACATTATTATGCTACTTGGGCCACTTTTGTGTTCCTTCAAGCGAGTGTACCACGCTGATTTTGGAGGCGCACTACAGTCGGGTTGCGGGACACTTTGGTGTGGAGAAACTGTGGTTGTACTACAAAGTAATTTTATTAGCCCAAACTCCTACTGGATGTAGGGAAATATATTAGATCCTGCACTCCCTACACTGTCGCCAAGCCAACCATCAAGAAGCAATTCTTGTACACTCCTCTGCCTACTCCCGTTCAGCCGTGGGAATCCATCTCCATGGACTATATGTCTAGCCTCCTTTTTACCAAGCATGGTATTGACTCTGTATTTGTGGTCATGGACAGATTTTCTAAGATGGCTATATTGGCGGCTTGCAAGAAGAGCATCACAGTAAAGGACACTGCCAAACTCTTCTTTGAACGAGTATGGGTACATTTTGGGATCTCGAAGACCATTATATCAGATCGGGATAGAAGGTTCCTAAGCACATTATGGTAAAGCATCTAGACACTATTGGACACCAAGCTCACCAAATCGAATGCCTTTCATCCCCAGACTAATGGCCAGATGAAGGTCATCAATATGATGATAGTGCACATACTCCTCATGTACAACTCCAAGCATCCTCAAACCTGGGATGAGAGTCTAGGATTTCAACAATTTTGTTTGATTGATATTTCCATGCCTCATGCGACTACGCTAACAAAATCCACACTTGTATTTTCCAAGGCTGATAAAGCGACCAGATTTATTGAACCCATCCAACACATCCACCAATAGGTTCATGACATCCTAGAGAAGTAAAATGCCAAGTACAAGAAGTGACATGATCAACATCGGGTGCCACACAAGTTTCAGGTGGGTGATAAAGTCTAGTTTCATTTGTAGAAAGAATGCTTGATTGAAGCCCATCGGAAGCTCTAACCACTCTGATATGGTCCTTACACCATTACCAAGGTTGTGGGAGAAAATTATTTTGAGCTCAACATTTCCCCATTCCTTTGCCTGGACCCAGTGTTCAATGTGGACTGCCTTCGACCATGCTTCCCACCATTAATAGAGACATCAGACATTGCAGAACAACTCACACCAACAAAGTTAAACCCAAATTGCATGGAATAGGCCACAACTGATTGATTATGGACACATAGGTCAATAACACTCACCAACAAAATATCCAACTATATCAGGTTGTCAAAGTTGGCCAACTCCTGCACCAAGACAAGTGGCTCACTAGGGACTAGGTTCAATAGAAATTTCCTCACCTCATGGAGGCTCTACACGCACTGGGGACCATTGCTTCCTAAGGGGGGAGGAATGATCCAGGTAGTTATTGGTGGCCACCCACCTATCCCACTTAGACCTCCAATCAGTTTCATTTATTTCCTTTTTTATTTCAACATTTACTATTTTTAGCAAGTTTTTAGGTCCTAAACTTCTAGAGCAATTTTGACACCCTAAACGACATTTTTTTGAGGTCTGCTATAGGGCGATAGCCATAAGTTGAGGCCTGCAGCAAATCCTGTAGTACTCAAAGAGACCTTTCTAACCAGGTATCGTACGCGCCAAACAAAGATAATATGACCAAGTTATGACCCCGGGAAGTTGGATACCCAACAAACCCCAACGGGGCCCACAAAATCTTGGCGTTACATCTCCCATGGTTAGGGTCTTGGTTTTTTATGGTTTTATCATGTTTTTTGATAATAAATAGGCCCTTGAGCCTCATTGTAACATAGTTTAGAGGCATCTAGCTGCCACATCTCTTCTCAGAGATAAACTACCATCGCCTAAGCTAGTCTTATTTCCATTATGTTTGTAAGCATATTTCAGTATTTGATATTAATGAAATGAAGTGTTCTTTCTATTGCATCTTTGTATTTATGGTTATATTTGTAATTTTTTGTGTTCCTATTTAAATTCGGATTAACTAAATGAGGGCGTCTGAGGTTAAACATACCCAGATATGCCTCAAACCTTGGACACTCTCATAAGTCTTCTGTGTGACTGTCTATGGTAGCCCAAACACTCTCAGGAACATACTTTGTGTGTGTCTAAGGACCAAACTGAGCAGCAAAAACCCTAGCCTCCTAAATGCTACCCTAAACACTTTGTTCCAGTGTCTAGGGCTTTCTAGACGTTGTCTGGACCATTGTGTGCCAACGTACAGGGACTAAAATGCCCAGTTTTGTGCCAACGTCCAGGAATAAGAAAAGCCTAGATCAATGTGAGCTTCACTCCTAAGATTTCGAACACTTGCATGAACTTTCCTCCAACGGACCTGTGTGAACCAAGACAATAAGAGAAGAGAAGACAACTTGATCAAGGTGTCCAAATGAGCTTGAGGTATCTTCTATTTATAGGCTTTCATGAGGGTCCACTTGGGGTTGAGGCTGACCTATCCAATTTAACATGTGCTTAGGGCTGACCTAACCCAATATACATGAGTGAATAAATAAATTCAAAAACCAACTTTTGCTTGTCCAAATAAGGTGATCTTTAGGTTGATTTTGGTCCTTTCGAAAAGAGGAATCTAATGCAATCATCATATCGGTCATTTGAGTTGTCCAAGGTGGAATTTGACTGCAGTTGAAAAAATTAATACCCATAGCCTCCAGGGATCCTGAGAACCAATCCCCTTCACAACACATACACCTACATAGTGTAAAACAAAACAAATATACGTACACACAACACAACACAACTAATACACTTGTTAGGATACAATGACTACACAATACACATGACATAGTACCACATGTACACAACACAACATGTACCACATGTACACAACAATAGTACTGCACATCCAAAGACCACACCATGTCTACTAGGAAACCTTGCCTCTAGTGTCTTTCCCATGCCTTATTGCATGCATCCACAACCCAAGTCGCAGGTCTATGGCTCTTTCCGCTATCAATGCTTTTCCCATCATGCCACAAATCACACTACTTTCATTCCGCTGATGTATCCTTCAACATTGCCTGTCCATAACATAAACATAGGCATAGTTACAAGTACATAGTATCAAAATCATATCCACATGATACTAACCTCATAGACCTTTCAGGGCTACTGGTCCACTTGATTCCTCATAAAACTAGGAACTTTTTCATGTCATTCGCCTGCATAAAGCAATCATTCTTCCATAAGAATGATCCTTAATGACCTTGTCAGACAATGGAATTCATATATATATAAACATTAGCATAATCATGATCACAACACAATTAAAAGTGTTCATAATGTAAATGTTAAGAGAACTTTTGTTATCCATGCAACACATGCAAAATATTAAGAACAATAGTTCCCAACTTAGCCAAGGCATCAGGTACCTCAAATCCATGTACTTTACCTTTCCTATTACCTTTCTCATGACTATCCTACCACTGTTCATTTTTCCTAATGTACTTAACCAACCCAACTAGTTTTCATATTCTTGCCTTCAATTACACTTTATTCATGCACTCGGCTTCATCTGGGTCTTACATTAGGGTTTCACTCAACTTTCCCTGAGCTCCATTAAATTTCATCCTTCCCCAACCAATTCCCAAGGCCCTCAAAACAGAGAAGGAAAGAACAAGAAGGAAAGATAAAGAAAAGAAGGAAAACCAAACAATAATAAAACACCACAAACAAAGTGGCATGGCCATGCAGCTACCACAGTCAAAATCCACAAATCAAGAACAAACAAATGACAAAACACTGAAATCACAAAACTTTAAATTGACACCATGACTCCACCCCCATTGTTCCTCATGCTTCCAAGGATTCATGGGTGAAATCTCAACTCGAGCCTTCTTCAAAATCTATGGCAGCCTCTTTTTCCATGTAATTCCCTATCATATTGCCATAAACAGACAATTGTCAGTGCATAAATAAATATAGCAATATACTAATTACCTTGCACTGTTGTACCCAACACACTACCCTGCAAGTGAGCAACTGCACATTTAATCTCTCAAGGGATTCCAATTCCCTCAACGAATCTAGCTATAATTGGAAGCCATCTATCATGCATGCATTTGATCAACCATCTTCCATGTAGCTTCCTCGGCCCCACAGTTCTTCCATGCACTTTAACTTGCTCTATTACTCAATTATGAAGCATGAGATTATTTTGATGCAAAATGAATTGAGGCTTTTCTTATCACTCTCCCTCTCATTCCACTTCCACCTCAATAATGGATGCCTGATGATCTACCTACCTATTATCCACTGCTGCATATATCTAGGGAATACTCTGACCTACATCCCCGACTATTTGCATCTCCTGTGCACTATTGATCTGAGGCTTATCATGCTTCACTATGCCACTCTAATACAAAGGACAATCTTTCCTACGATGATATCCACCACAGGTTCAACACCATAATGATTCTCTGCCATTACCTTTATGCTTCTTCTCCATAGGTTGAGATCCATGTCCTCTCTCAATTGCATTAAAATTCTTATGTGGAGCCACATTTTCCTTCTCACATGCATCTTGAGATCTACCTTGCTTCTCAAACCATTTTCCTTAAGTATTCTCATTACCCTTCTAGTCACGCTTGAACTCGGGCTTACACTTTGACTGTTCATATCAATGCTTTAGCTTTACAATGACTTCCTCTGATGACCAAGGCTCATCATACTCAATTTGATCTTTGAATGCTAAAGAAAATTCACTATTGAACCTTTCGATCTTTGTTTTTCATCCTTGAGGCAGGGAACATACCTCAACAACTCTAGAAACTTGGTCATGTACTCTTCATCTATCATGAAACCCATCTTGAGTGCACATAATTTCTTTTCCTTCCCATCATAATGTCTCTCACACAAGTACTTCTTCTAGAAATTTCTTTTAAACTCATGCCAACTTAACTTCTCTTCCTTGATGCCTCTAACACGCTTAACAACATACCACCAGATGTATGCTTTTCCCTTGAAACTTAAGGTAGTTATCTTGGCTTTCATGTTCTCTGAATAGTCATGCTATTTGGAGAAGTTCATCCCAAGCAACCACACATCTACATCTTTTTATTTCTTCACTTCCCCATCAAAAGTAGGAGGCTTGGATCTCCTGAACTCATCTGGAAAGTACCCCCTCTCACTCCTCTTGTAAGGATGTTGGTGGTAATGGTGATGATGTCTCTCGGAACCATAGCTAGAATAAAGGCCATGAGTGCTAGCCCTCTTGTCCAGTGTATCCAAGGATCTACCATGTCTCACTATATCATCCCTGTCCAACCTATACCCCTTCTGAGACTTGCTTCCATCTGCACTGTTTGTCTTTTCTTCCTATCCATAACTTATTTCTAGCTGTCCCTGCTTATGTAAATATGAAGGCTCTAAAGAATCACTACATTGACTCTTGCTTGCTTTTCTTGAGCCCTTGCAAATCTTTCCTATGCCTCAATCAACTTGTTATTATCTTCCTTGCAACTTTGAAAATCTTCCCTTGAACTTCTCAATGTGTCTACCAAACAAAGAGAATGTCCCTCTCTCTGTTGCTCAACTGATCTATCCCATCCTACCAATTTCTCTTCCGGCCTATACAAATAGTCATATGAACTATACTCAACTATTTTTCTCTTCATATCTTGGCCTTCTATTTCATGCAATATGCCATTGTTAGTTATGTAAACCATAATAAAAAACATGCCTCAAGGTATCTCAGGAGACGTTATTGCATCTACACAGGCCAATCTAGATTAGCACGAAACAACATCACTAGTATACCACCTCATACATGGATATCATAACCATAACAATAAATAGCTAACATGCATGCATGATAAATATATAAACAATTAACATGCATGTTGTGCCTTGCAGCATCGGTCGCCTTCAACATTTCAAAGGAAACAACGACAAAGGGTTTGATTAAGGCATTGGTGAAACTATATGAAAAACTCTCAGCCTCAAACAAGGTATTTCTTATGAAACGGTTATTTAATATGAAGATCTCGGAAGGTGTATCTATTGCAGGCCATTTAAACTATTTTAATACTGTTACAAGTCAGTTAAGTTCTGTAGGGGTAAACTTTGATGATGAAGTTAGAGCTCTGTTATTCTTGTGCTCATTGCCAGAAAGTTGGAATGGTTTAGTAATGGCCATTAGTAACTCTGTTTCTGGATCTAGTACTTTAAAGTTTGATGATGTTTTCAGTGCTATCCTTAGCGAGGAAATGCGACGGAAAAGCTCTGGTGAGACATCAAGTAATGCTTTGAGTGCAGAGTCTAGGGGAAGAAAAATGGAAAGAGGAAAGAGCTCAGGATATCACAGTAAATTAAGGAAAGGCAGATCCAAGTCCAGATTGGGGATAGTGTGCTGGAAATGCGGAAAGAAAGGACACCTAAAGAAAGACTGTAGATCTCGAAAGGGAAAAGAGGGAGATGCACAACAAGAAAACAATCATGAAGCAAATGTGACAGGTGAGGTGTTACAAGATGCTTTGAATCTTTCTTTCGAAAATATTATTGATTCCTGTGTGGTAGATTCAGGGGCCTCATTCCATGCCACACTTGATAAGAAATATTTGCATGACTATGTTCAAGGAGATTTTGGAGAAGTCCATTTGGGTGATGATAAACCCTGTAAAATTTTTGGAATGTGTAAGGTTCTTGTAAAACAGCAGAATGGAAACCAATGGCTACTAAAGGAGGTAAGGCATGTGCCAGATCTGAAGAAAAATCTGATTTCAACAGGGCAGTTAGGTGGTGAAGGTTGTGTGACAACTTTCACAGATAAAGCTTGGAAGGTCACCAAAGGAGCCCTAGTAATAGCAAAAGGTGAAAAGGTTGGTACATTGTATTTATGCAATGGTACTTCTAACTCTGTTAATGCTTTAACTTCCAAAGGAGCAGATGCAGAATTATGGCATCATAGGCTCAGACACATGAGTGAAAAGGGGATGAAGATTCTTCACTCAAGGAATTTGTTGCCGGGTTTGAAGAATGTTTATTTGGACTTCTGTGAGAATTGCATTTATGGAGAATAGAAGAGAGTCAGATTTCTCAGAGTTGGGAAAGAAAATAAGAGCGAAAAATTAGAGCTTGTGCATACAGATGTATGGGGACCTACTCAGGTATCATTTCGGTGGCTCTCATTATTATGTTACTTTTATTGATGATGCAACTAGAAAAACTTGGATTTATTGTATTAATAATAAATCTAATGTATTTGATATTTTCAACAAATGGAAAGCTTTGGTTGAGATTGAGATAGGAAAGAAATTGAAGTGTCTCAGATCAGACAATGGAGGTGAATATTGTAGCAAAGAGTTTGATAGGTACTATTCAGAGCATGGAATTCACAGAGAGAAGATAGTTCCAAGAAAACCACAAGAAAATGGTGTGTCAAAAAGGATGAACAAAACAATCATGGAGTGTGCAAGGAGCATGAGATTGCATGCAGGATTGCCTTTACAATTTTGGGCAGATGCTGTAGATACTGCTATTTATCTAATAAACAGAGGGCCTTCGATTTCGTTGGATGGTGGTGTTCTAGAGGAAGCATGGAAAGGTAAAAAAGTAAACTACTCCTTTTTAAATCATTTTGGTTGTGAGGCCTTTGTCCATATTAATAAAGAAAATAGTACAAAGCTTGAGGCAAAGTCAAAGAAATGTACCTTTATTGGATATGCTGTTAATGATTTTGGTTATTTCTTATATGATTATGAAAATCACAAAATCATTAGGAGCAAAGATGTAATATTCAATTAAAAGGTCTTGTATAAGAATTAGTTGCAGGAAAAGAAACAGGAAAAAGAAAACAAGGAATGCACAGTGCTTGATGAAATCACTAAAAAAGTAAAGGTTCCTTAAAATAATAATAATCAACAACTACAACAAAAATAACCACCGCAATAGCAGCAAGCACCCCAAACACCTGAAAGTGGTGTTAGAAGATCTACCAGGATAAGTATACCCCCTGAACGATACTCTCCTTCATTATATTATTTATTTTTGACTGATTCTGGTGAACCCAGATGTTATGAAGAAACAATGTAGGTTGAAAGCAAGAAGAAGTGGGAGGTAGCCGCAGAAGAAGAGATGGACTCCTTAATGCATAACCAAGCTTGGGACTTAGTCAGGTTGCCTGCAGGAAAAACTACATTGAAGAATAAATGGGTTTATAGGCTGAAGGAAGAAGATGGAGGAAACCAAAGGTACAAAGCTAGACTTGTGGTGAAGGGGTTTGCACAGAAGAAAGGTATTGATTTTGATGAAATATATTCTCCTGTTGTTAAATTGACTTCAATCAGAACTATTTTATGTCTAGTAGCAGTTGAAGATTTTCATCTTGAGTAGTTAGATGTAAAGATAGCCTTTCTCCATGGGGATTTGGAGGAAGAGATATATATGCAGCAGCCACAAGGATATGAGGTAAAAGGGAAGGAGAAACAAGTGTGTAGGTTGAAGAAGAGCTTGTATGGCTTAAAACAGGCTCCAAGGCAGTGGTATCTAAAATTTGACAAGTTTATGTCTGAACAAGGTTATACTAGATGTCACTCTAATCATTGTGTTTATCTGAAAAAGAAAAATGATGGTAGCTATATTATATTGTTATTGTATGTGGATGGCATGCTTGTTGCAGGGTCTAACATGTAGGAAATAAATGTGCTCAAAAGAAAATTGGCAAATTCATTTGCAATGAAGGATTTGGGAGCTGCAAAACAAATCCTTGGTATGAGAATAACTAGAGACAGGAAAAATCGTAAATTAACATTGTCTCAGAATGAGTACATACAAAAGGTGTTGAAAAGATTTAATATGCACAATGCAAAACCAGTTAGTACACCTTTTGCTAGCCATTTCAACTTAGTAAGGAAATGTGCCCAAAGACCCAAGAAGACATGGATTATATGTCTAAAGTTCCATATGCATCAGCAGTTGGAAGCTTAATGTATGCAATGGTCTGCACAAGGCCTGATATTGCACATGTAGTGGGAGTTGTAAGCAGGTACATGAACAATCTAGGAAAGGAACATTGAATGGCAGTGAAATGGATTCTCAGATATTTGAAAGGTACCACAAATCAAGCATTATGATTTGGTGGTTCAAACATTTCTCTACAGGGATATGTTGATGCAGATATGGCAGGGGACAGAGATAAAAAAAGGAGCACTACAGGATACGTATTTGCTATAGGTGGAACAACTCTCAATTGGGTTTCAAAAATCCAAAGTGTTGTCGCACTTTCAACAATAGAAGCAGAGTATGTTGTTGCTATAGAGGCTAGTAAAGAAATGATTTGGTTACAAATGTTTATGGGTGAATTGGATAAGGAGCATGATATGGACACATTATATAGTGATAGCCAAAGTTCCATTCATCTTGCAAAGAACTCAGAATTTCATTCCAGGACTAAACACATACAGCTCAAGTACCATTTCATATGATCAGTGTTAGAAGATGGAGAGTTGAAGTTGGAAAAGATATACGCTAGCCAGAATCCTGTAGATATGCTAACAAAAGTTTTAACTAGGGAGAAACTGAGAATATGCTCAGTTTCAATTGGTCTTCAAGGATGATGATGAAGATGAGAAACAATCAGGTCCAAAGAGGATTCATTGTCTAGCAAATGAAGCAGCGATGGAGTTGCTACAATCATTCTACAAGTGGGAGATTGTTGGGTGTGGAGCATGATTATTTAGAGGTCTTTGTTTCAGTCGGATGTATACCCCAGGAAGTTTGTACACCCCTCCACGCGGGGGGGTTCGAGGGGGACTTGTGCCCCCCCCGCGGGGGTTCAGGGGGGTCGATCCCCCCCGGCTGGGGGGTCCGGGGGCCAGCGATCCCCCGACGGGGGTTTCGGTGGCAACACCCCTGAAGCTAAAAACATATGTAAAATTACCCTGTAAAAGTATAGTAATTTCTAGTCAATATGGGCCGTTCATTAGGCAGATGATCTTATGGTAGAACTTTTGCTTAGTTTAGGGTTTTTTTCCCTAGAAGGCAACCCCTCTCTTTGTATGAGGGCATTGTATTGAGGCTGTGTAATAGATGTGTATTCTCTGAGCAAGAAATAGAGAGGTGAGACTGTGAGAGAAAACATAGGAATTACAATGGATCTGTTGTAAAGGTTTGTGTCTCTTATTTTGCTGGATAATAGAAAGGAAGGATTGGCTGTTCGGGGTGGACATAGCCCAAATTGGGTGAACCACGTATATCTATGTCTCTCTGGTTTTATGCATTTTCTGTGTTTATATTTATGCAATATTCTATGTGTTCCATTGCTCTGTAATATATAATTTTCTAACATTATCCTTGTTATTGTGTATCTCTTGAGCTTCCTCATGGAACATTCTTTAAGATCATTCTTTCTAGATGCACATTTGATTAAGCAGTTGTGCCAACTAACACCTCTTAGGTTCTTCTTCCTTTCCCTCTCAAATCATGGATATGTGGTCCCACTCTTCAGGCCATTCAAATAAATTTATAATCAGAGTACAATTCCATTACAAAAATTAGGGGAAGTATAACAGGGATGTTACAAACCCCACCCCCTTAAGGGGAACACCATCCTTAATGTTCTTAGTAGAAAAACACTAAGACAAAATTGAGCTTTATAAACAACTCTTACATATTTACAATTATATTTACAACGGCTTACTCAACAACCAAAAATGGGTATGACACCGTCATTTGATCATCCATCTACCTTATGGCTTCATTTGGTCTATCGTTCTTATATTGTACTTTGACTTGCTCGGTCACTTGCCTCAAGAGCAAAATCCACCTCCAATGTCCGAGCATGCCATCCATTATGCTCAGTGCCCCTTCAAGAACAATTTAAACTCATTTCTATTTGGGACACACCCGATACACTCCTGATCTCAATTGATATTATTGGTTTAAGGGGGATTGACCTAGGTTTAGAGCATGCTGCACACCAAAAAAACCCTCAACCACTGGCCCTTTCAGCAATGACTTGCAAGTAGATCGTAGTCTCACCCGAAGTAATTATGGGAGGCTGCAGAACCAGGTTTCCGCAACCAGAGGGATATGCGTGCTATTGCGTTTGTCTACTTACTTATGTTTTCTGCCTTCCTACAACTTCACGTGCATAAATAAATTTGCACTGATGATTATCTTTATATAATTACCCTTATCGCATCAAATAACATAAAATAGTATAACATGTATTCTTTTGTGCAATTTAGTAAAAAGCATGCATAATGATAATAAAAACAATAAAGAATGAACAAAGAAAGATACACAATACTTTGCCAACTTCTTCTTTATTGATAATTATCTTTAATACATGCTCTTTTTCCAACTGTGTAGCCAATCACAGGTGGCCTACGCACTTAGATGCATACTCTTCCAGGCCTTGGTGCACTCAACTATGAAGCCTTCCCCAAAACTACAGACTACAGACACGAATACATAGATTCAATTCAATTAAGATGAAATTACATGATTCTATTACAAAGCATTACATCTCCTTATATACATTACATCATGAAAAAAACCATGGTCCACATACCATGGATTCAACAAAACAATGACTAATACCTGAAGCCCATAAAACACTGCGCGATGAATATAAATTCGTCGGATTTGCGCGCTTCACTCCTCAAAATGTGGAGTATCTGACCCGAAACTTGGACCAAGTTGGGTTGCGCCCAACAAGCCCCCAATGCTCACCTGTGACTCATCTTGAGTCACTCAACTTTGGTTCCGTTGATCTTCGCTCCAATTCTATTGTATACTACATTATATTGGTGGACTGTCTCTACCATCTATTTCTCATGTTTGCACACCTCTTCCAACAATGCCTTTGTGGTTGGGCCAACAACCTTCAACAATATCTCTACCTCCCTTTTCTTTAATTCTTTGAGCTTATCGTCCACTACCTGAGATAGTTTGAGTGCCTCATGCTGCCATGGAGGAGTCCTTGCTTTCAATATCTGCTCCTTCCTTTGAAGCTCATCTATATTCTTTTGGAGGTTCTTCCTTTTAGTAACATTGGCGAGTCTCTACAAGAATGGTAAGGTTTTTACATCTGCCAAGATCTCATCGTGCTACTTCTGATTCACATGTAATTATTCCTCAATTTTTTAGATGTTTGGATCCTTCTGCAGTGAGGTACAAATTTGCATCATGTCATCCAAAAGCTTCTTGCAATCTGCCACTGTGTCAGACATGCCTTTCAACATCATCTTCAAATATTTTTGTCTCTACTCCCATACTTCTTGTGGCGTGGCTAGCTACAGCTTTATTTGCAGCTCTGATATCTACACTTCATAATCAAATTTGAGCTTTGCCAATGTATTCTTTGAATCCTTGATTGTGAGGGAGAGCTTTGAAACCTTTTCTGTTGGTGATTCCTCGTCACCGATATTTACATCTAGGACTATGATACAACTCTCTTAGATGGCTTTTTCCAACTTCTCTTGTTGATTTCTAGTGAGGACAAGTAATTCTATACCTTGGGATTAACCGCCTTCTGCTTTTTCCTCTTTCCTGTTGCAACTATGTCTCTCCTTATGACAATGAAAGGCGAACCCTTTGATACTCTTGCATCACTGAGGGATTCCTCATGCTCCTACTTTGTTTCCTCTATTTCCACCTCTACATCCTTTCCACTTATACCTACATCCTACGAGGAACTCTTCTTTGTTCCAACTGATCCACCGAGTAGATTCATCCATTCTTCCATTCATTGCTGTACCATTTCGATCAAATCGTCTTTAGTCACTAAGTCTGGAAATGGGTGGCATGTCTCAGTTGGGTCTTTCTTCATCTTCACATAAGTTGTGTGGAAGTCTACCTTGAAATATGGAATGTGACAATACTTCTTATACAAACTAGGTGATAGCCTTGGATGCTGATTCACCACCATTTGTAGATCTATCGCAATCACCACAAACGAAATCCTATTTTCTATTATGTGCGTCGACTCCTTAGTAAACCAAAGGGAGGCATACCTCATTGCTGTAGAAATTTTGAATAATTTAACACATATTCAACAAAGATTATCCTGATCATGTACTATTGCGGAAAACATACACAATACATAAGCTCCTCTACGTTGATCATCAATATAGCAACAT
>APFE030819433.1:0-22129 GCA_000404065.3 Pinus taeda | reverse complement strand
TTAGTGTGGAAGCTAAAGAGACTAAGTAGTCCAAGAGACCTTGGGATGTGAATCCCAACGGTCACCACATGTACTATAAATGTATATCAAATTGTTAATAAAATTGTACTGCATGATTTATCTTTCCTATTTGTTCTCGCTCACCATGTGTGTTTAACAGTTATAAACCCAAGAGAATAATTCTAAAAACCGAATGTGTGATAAACGGAAGGGAATAATATAAACGCAAGGGATTGATATTCTAAAACTAAGGTATATAAATCCTAAAATAAAAATTATAAACCCTAAAATAAACTTAGTTCACTACAATATATATGGTTGACTATGCGTTGACCACAATTTTAGAACATTGTATGGTGACTATGGAATTAATAAACCAAAACGATCAAATTCTTGGATTTATTAATAATTTAGGTTTATAATATGAATCAAATAAGAGATGTTATTAAACATGAATAATATTGTATTAAGGATGTTATTAATATTTTTTAATTAATAATATTGTTTTCAAATTCATTATTATTAATGATAATTTTTATTTATATATTTTTAAATTATATTATTTATTTATTAATCATCATTATAAATTATAATAACTAATATCTAAAATGTTAATTATTATTATTCATAATAATTTAATATTTCAAATGTTAATTTTTTTAAATATTTAATAACCTAAAGTTGTAAATGGTGGAGATCACATATGCTAATGATATGTTATAGCATCTTCGCCTTTGGTTAGTTTAGTTAAAGTTAGGGTTTTTCTTATAGAAAATATTTTCATATTTACTATTCACATGTTATTGTGAAATGTTTGGAAACTTTGTTACGTGTTGTAAATAAATAGTTGTTTCAAAGAGGTTGTAAATGTTGAAGAACATGATGCAGTATATCAATAGCATGGGGTGTAACCATTTTGGTATTTTCTAACCACTTAGTTTATGATAAAATTGTAATTTTCTTTATAATTCAATTTAAAAATATGGAAGTGGGGCAACAAGTTTCTGTAAAATGAAAGGATGGGGTGATTTGAAATTAGATGCCAATGTAAATTATAAGACTCCTTCACTTATTATAGATCTATAAATTTTTAATTGTTATAGAATCTTCACTTTAGTGTATGAAGAGCATATGGATTGTATGGTTAATCTGGTTGGGAAGCTTCAAAGTTTCTCGCAGACTATGTACACTCTAAAGGACTCAAACTTGGAATATATTTTGTTGCTAGGTCAATGTAAATCAAATATTAGATAAATTAAAACCATTCATTAGATATAAAAAATTTGATTCATTCTGGTTTTATCTGTGCATTCATATTAATTTTGTGTGTGGAATCATGGCATGTTTTTTATACATGCAAAAAAAACATGGCAAGTTCCCCTGGATATCAAGAACAAGATACCTTTGTAGATTATCTAGTCTATGCAACATTGATGTCTAACTTTGATGGAAAATTAGAGGTACCCAAAAATGAGCGAAACTCTTAGTAACGATATAAAAAATATCAAATGATTCGTGGTTGGTTTTGTTGGGTTTGTTTCTCTGTATCTTCACTATGCAAAACTCCGCATTCACTATGAATGCTTGCAAGAGAAACTTGAGAATAGTTGGCGTTAACAAAGCTGAGAGCATTTGAGAATCTGTATGTGAAGTTTGGTTAAAAGATAATGAGTGTGTAAAACTAATTGGTTTCTTATTCACTCACTGAGCATGGAGCCCCCTTGAAGTATTCCAATGCTTGCCTGGATAAACTGTTTCTCTTCTATATGCAACCTGGCACATGTAATTATCCCCTCATTTAATCATGAAATTCTTGACTATTGGCATTCTACTCCACTATTCAAACAAAAAACTCCAAGTAGACTCCTTCAATTCAATAATTCAAATCGAATTGGTGTGGATGTTGTGGAAGTCTATTGTCTTTTAGAGTGCACTCTCATATGGCATGAAAATTTCAAGCCTAGTATTCATGCCCCTCTCTTCTCTTTTGGATGTTTCCAACAAGAACAATGTTGCTTTGGCCACACATGAGAAAATATGTAAAAAAAAATTGATCTCGGTAAAGAAACAAAAACAATTAGATCCTAATTGATTATTGTGTTGGATTAATTATCTTAGCAAAGAAATAATAGTTATTGTTATTTTAAACACATGCCTAGTTAGAAATGGTACTCTGTAAATATTAAATTAAAAAATATATATGATAAATAAATAGAGCAAAAATAGATTAATGATTAAATATCATTAATATACTTCGACATGATCATTTTGATCCTCATATAAGTGTTCACACAGGGGATATAGGTTGGTTTGGATATCTTTCAACTAATCTGGAATCGAGCTAAGAAAGAAAATAAAGTTGAATTAAAGGACGGAGATAAAAGGTAGGGCCTTGCACAGTTTCCCCCTCCATTTCAATCGAGCTGAGAAAGAAAATAAAGTTGAATTACGGGACTGAGAGAAAGGGTAGGGCCTTGCACAATTTCTCCCTCCATTGCAATGCCACTTAGCTTGTCATTGCTACTCTCACCTGCCCTCTCCATGAAATCTCTTGATGCCTCCTGAGGCCACCTCCTCTATAGGGATGACTGCATTGATGAATCATCCATGCTTGAAGCATCAAGCACCAAACTTGTACACCCACATAATTTCCTCTACTTATGGAATTTCTCTAAAGAGGGACACCAGAAATTCCATGCCCCGAGCATAACACCCACCCAAGCTAAAACAGAAGTGTCCGGTGAGCCCTTAATGTTGAAAATAGATAGAACAAGAAGAAATGGGTGCCCTTAGAGAAATGACCACCAAAGAAGTGGTAGCATAACAAAACAAAAAAACATCACCGAAATTCACTGCATCCTACTTCTTGCCAAAATAGCTATTGGAATAGGAAGTTCCCAAGACCCAAGAAATTCACTAAGGGAAGACAAAATTAAGATGGGGAATGTAAACCTCGCCACCTTATCTGTGCATGAAAGAATGGGGGTTGTTCACACACACAATCCTCCCATGCACTAACCCGAGTGTCAAGGACTTCAGAGCTGTAAAATTCCATCACTTCACAAGAAAAATGAAGAAAAAAATTCCAAACTAAACCAAGATTACAGGGTTACCTCGATAAAGGATTCCAGGATGAAATAATGAGGCCACAGTTATGGGAGCCAACTGTTTACACCATAAATTGCCTCGGGACTGACAAGCCAAAATAGTCCATGACACGACCCCAACCCTGGATCACATATAATTACTTGAATTATGTGCACTCTCAATTCTGACTTGAACTACCCACCTTCTCCAATGTCACGACTCTCGTTCAGCTCGTCAACACAACCCTCCTAGCAAGCCGAGCAAGAACTTCTTTGTGAGGCCTGATTTTTCATCTTCTAATTGATGCTTCCTTTCCACACCCAAGATGTAAATTTGTCACTAAAATTAAAATTAAAACTAAAATACAATAATGTCTATAGAATAAAAACATATTAAATATAATCAAGTTGGTTATCCTCCAATGTTTGCGAAATCATGAAAAATCTTAGAACATAGTAAGAGTTTAATACTATCACCTTTCATTAGTGAGAGTGGATCTCATGACTTATGTTCCTGTGCTCTAGCCTGCCTTACATATTATAATTACAAAATAACAACAAAAAATTAAAAAAAATTATTATAATTATGAAGTCTGTCATGTACAATCTAACTAGACCTAATATATGAGACGATATATCACTGAGTATATAAAACTGGACTTGTTCCTCTTTGGTCAAAGCAACACTCCGCTTGATGGAAACATCTGAGAAAGAAGAGAGGGACCTGAATACTAGCTTGAAATTTTCATGCCATATGAGAGCGCACTCTAAAAGCCAATTGACTCCCACAAGGTCCCATCCATTTTTCAAACACTGAATTATTGAATTGAAGTAGTGTATTTGGAGTACTTTGTTCCACTAGTGGAGGAGAATGCCAACCGTCAAGCGTTTCATGATTAAATGATGGGATAATTGCATGTATCACGTTACGCATACAAAAGGAAAATAATCGCTCTATATTGTTTCATATACCTTTTATTGTTTTTGTTAATCATTATATCTAGAGATAAATGAGAGGCACAATAAAATTTTAATCATCATTTGGTAAAAAATTAATTTAAGTAGGGTTTAAACACCTGATTTAGATATGTAAGGAAGTTATGGCTTTTAATTTCTTTCATCAATGGAGTGGTGACGATGAGAATATACTAGCATCTTTTAGTTTAGACCGTCACATAAAAAAATTAACAAAAAGATTAAAATGGGCAATTCAATAAAAGAGACCGTGTAAATATTTGATAGAATCTAATTTAATGATTCAATCAACTTACTCTTGTTAAATATAATTAATTTTTTACACAACATTGATTTTAAATACAAAGGGCAGTGAAGAGGTTTTTTGAACTAATTCATTTGCTGTATGTACTATATTTTTCCTTGCTCTAACTATTTTTGAAGTGTATGAGCTGGTACCGTTGTGCCAATTGATTAAAGATGTAGCAAGGGAGAAAAATATTCCACGCTCCCGTGAGGTAAAGATCAGCTCTGCTAAACATGTCGATTCTCTTTATTTCATGTTACTTTAAAAGCGTATAATTATCCTTCCTCTTCCTTTCATGCTATGTTATTTTTTTTTTCAAGGTTAGGTTAAATTAATTGTTCTCTTAATGAAACAATAACAGGTGAATTCTGGTTTGATTGACGCTGATCACTGGAGGAAAAAGGTAGGTTGTTTTAGAGGATAATGATTTAGTTGAGAAACAAATGTTGATAAATGGGTATGTAGTATTTTAAACTTTCATGGGTTTTACAAATTGAAGTTTTAATGAAAAGAATTAGTTAACGAAAAATAATACTGAAATTATGTAAAACAGAAAAAAAATATTGGCATTATCTTATTTATATGATTTTTTTTCTTAGTCTTATGAGTGAAATGCGCTTTACAGTGTTTCCATGTTTTCCATGAACATCTAAGGAGGTCGGAAAAATGAAAATCTTAGAAATGAGGTGTTGAGATAAATATGTGGTTGCAAATCCCTGTTTTTAATAAATGAATTTGTCAACCAGAACTGCAACGTTATCTCAGAGGGATGAGCAAGCCTATTATTGTATCTATTTAATTTATTTTTATTATATTTTATAAGTAGAATGGGATCAAATAAACTTTAGAGTATTTTCATGATTTTGATTAAAACCTAAGATTGTGTGTCCGAGGAAATGGAAAGCTTAGAAATAAAACTGTAAGATCAATAGGTAGTAATAAGTTCATGGTTAGTATAAGGTTTGGTAAGAATGGTTTAGTTAAGCATTATAACGTTCATTTGATTTTTTTTAATATTTTTGTTAGTGAAATGAGATCATCTGCATTTTAGAGTATTTCCATGATTTAGATCAGAATCTAAGGTTGTGTATGTGAGAAAAAGAAAAGCTTAGAAATGAAGTTGTGAGATAAGTAGGTTGTCCTATGTATATGGAGTAGAAGTTAGTATAACATTTGGGGAGAGTAAATATGGCTTACATGACAATTGTTACTCGTACAATGGAGAGTTAGTTAGGAGTACATAACAATTACTAACTTTCCCTCTTGAACTTGAGACAAGCAGTTTAAATGTTGATGAGGGGAGAGTTGTCATGGAAAAAGGATTGCCTCCATAAGCAATCATTGGTGGCAGTGTGACAATGGTAGCCACTAGTTGTACCAACCATGCAAGAACATTAACCTCACATGCTCATTCAAAATGATTAGCCATAGCCCAAAATAATTTGGAGGCTTATTTAAATTTGGCAATGGGTTTGATCTTGTTTTCATTGCACCACGTCGAGAAAGATTGCAGTGATTTCTCTCAATCAAGCTTTTTGAATTATCTAGTTCTGCATTACTTCTTTTGTACTATTGTTTCTATTTTGGATGTCAAGGCTTGCAGCAATCCTTTTAACTCGGCTGCCCCTTTCTCAATATCTCCTAGCTTCTCTTGGAAATTCTTATCCTATCCATATTTCTCAAATTCGTTGGGTATACTCATTCATTAGTAATCCCAGTCATCCCCATTGCAATGGAGTGTGAGTAGCAGGGAAAGGTTACATGGAAATGTGGGGGGGCCAGGGGATGCGAGAGGGGTGTTAGTTGTTAGTTGTTAGTGACATAGTTAGTCATAAGCATGCTCTAAAATCTTTAGTTCAGGCCCACTTTGAGGCAATCTAGCTATCACTTGATTCATATTCTCCTCAATCTGAAAACAGAATGGTTTGAAGTTTGCTTGAAAGTTGATGGTGGCTAAGTACAAAAATATCTATGGAAACAAATTTATGGTAAAGTCCCTAAGTATTAAGTCTTCTATCAACTTTGTCTATGCATGAAAATTCTATGTTCATTGTTAACAACAAACATTTGGTTATTACGTTTTTTATCAAAGTTTGTAATAAGTGGTATTCATTATGTATTATGTTTTGGATAAAATGTGTGCTTTTTAGTAGTCTGATTTACCTAATGATCCACCATAAACAAGTAGACTATTATTTATCTTTGACAAATGAATACCAAGAAAAAAATAAAGAAAAAAACAAAAACAAAAACAAAAACAAAAAAACAACCTTATAAATATCTAATAAATAAAATTACTACTTTGTCCACATTTAATTAATAAAAAACACACTATCTATTCTAAATCAAGAGTGTTTGTTCATCCTTTCAGTAATTTCAATTTATTATTGACATTATCCAAATTGGATCACGTGTTTCGTGCTCAATTCGATCCCTATAATTAGAGAATATGTTTATCATATAAATATAATAATTTCTAATAATCAGAGAATATGTTATCATATACATATTATACTTTCTAATATATCACATTCGATCAAAAATATCCGTCTTTTCCGAGTAGAATTGTATCAATATCACCGGTTCGGTATCAGCGTTTCGACTTCTTTGTGATAGTCAGATTTTAGAAATATTTCCTTTGCGTGATGATAATAGGACTGATTAAAACTGCATGGCGAACATGTGAAAAAATTTTCATGCCGCTACGGTCTGGGACTGAAGGGCCCAAGCTAGAGATTTGGAAATGAGCGCACAACCATATATTGTTGTCCGGTCATTGGTGAGCGTATAACCCTGTGAAAATCAAAGACATTCATGCCACTACGCTCAGGGGCCCGAGCTAGAGATTTGGGATTGAGTGCACAACAATATATTGTTGTCTGGTCATGGTCGTTGGGAAGGGTATAACCCGATGAAAATTATGGGGCAAGTAAGTGTGTACCCATAGTGTTTTTCTAGAGCATCCGAATTATTTTCCCTTGTGGTCTGTTTCCTTTTGTTCAAAATAAAATCAATGGTTGGTCATGGTTCTCACTTGATACTTCAATTTGAATTCACTGTGGAAATAAAATTGTTGGTTCCAGGTCCTCCTGCTTCAGATCTTTCGACCAGATAACAAAAAATTATTCTGGATAATATTCAAGAAAAAGGGGAGTAGGCTTCTATCGCCTTGAACTTATGGCACAATTTTGTTACAAAACAGACCTTGTGCTTCTCCCTTTCCCAGTGGTCATATTCAAGTGGTTTTTTAACATGCAAACTGTAAACTTTGTGACTGTCATATGGTTGTATGAAGAAGTTCTGATCAGCGCCAGAACTGTAATTTGAAACTGAAAGTTTATCCTTATACATATTAAATACACTAGAATCAAGTTGAGAATCTGTCCACGTATTTGTCATTAAGGAAGTCTTCAAGTCCATAGTTCATCTCAGTGCTGGAATCTGAAGACAAAATTTGCTTTGAAATTCCCTCTTCGATGACAACCTGAGCATCCTGAAAAATGCAATTATCATTATCATCAAAATGTAACCCTAAGACCTATTATTGCTTTCCTCCACTTCTGTATGTAAATTAAGGCTGCCAAGTATGCCATCCACAATCTTATTATAGTCATCCTTCAGAATAACATTGTCATTGTTAGATTGGATTTATGGCCTAAGAAAATGATTAGGAGATGCCCAACCAACATGATGCTCAACCATCAGTTTGAGTGAGTTCCCTAAGGTTATCTTTGTCCACATCATAATGAGGGTCTTCCTTAAAAGAAACAAGGAAATGGCCTCTCCTCAGTCTATACACAATGAACTTATCCGAATCACATGATTTGGAGATCAAGATCCAGACCTTGTGATGACACCGACTTTGGCTTTTGGGCTTCGTTATAATCTTCATAATTTTCACATTTACACCGATATGAACAAATATCATAATGCAATGCAGGTCTGTTCAGATCATCAGTAAAGCTCCTTTCATTCTCAATAACACGACTGCTACTTATATTTGGTGTTCTAAAGAAGGAAAAACGGAGCTGAAAATGTCAATAATGCTACCAAAATCCTTTCCCCAGGGACGCGAATCTTTTATATCTAATTCCGGAAATTCCTTGGACAAGACGAAGGGTTGATTCATCTTTGAAAAGCCTTTCCTATTGCCATACTTATTTGTTATAGCTGCACATAACGAATTCATTTCTCTATTTTTTTATTTTTAGCAAGTTCCAAGACAAGCGCATTCGTAGGGTTGTTTTGATAAGTTAGGAAAACAACGTCAAATTCCTTCTTTCAATATAAATCCCAGGCAATAAATACATGGCCCAACAGTTTTCACGCAACTGCTTACAAAACCTCATATCTTCTTTAGCCCTCTTTTGAGGTTCTTGATGAAAAAAACCAACTACTCACAGAACCTCCTTTCTTCTTTAGCACTCTTTTGAGGTTATTGATAACTTTTTTCATAAAGAACCTCATGATCTTGATAAACAGGAGGAGTATCAAACATGGCTTCTTCTTATAGACCTATCATCAAGACCTGATAGGTATCTTGGTTCCTTTGAAATCTAAGACTCTAATGATTTGCAAAAATATACATATCACTCCTTTTGTGTTCCCAGAGAGTAACCAAAAGACTTCATTATCATATATTCATGCACCATATTGAGTTTTGAAATTCACTTTCTAACATTTATCATGTGTGAGATGGCCAATGATTAGTTTCCATCACATTTTAGACAATATTCCCACCATTTTGACTCACATTGATTAGGGTACCCAAAAGCCTTCTATATTTCATGAAACTCCCATGGTGCCATGTTTTATCACATCCAATGCCCAAATATGAAAGTTCAAATTTGAGATATTAAAATGTAATTTCGTTGAATTTTCCTTAGGACCTAGATCTGGTTTTTCACTAATCGCGCACAGAAACACACTACAAACTCACAACTTACAAGCACTTTGCACAACAAAAATCTTTAACAATGAAATCAATTAAGTACATAGAGATTTGAGCAAAAAAATTGATTATTTTATTATTCCATCAATAAAAGAATCGTGGGGCTCCTACCAAGTCTTATGGCCCTCGATCACTAGTATAGTTGATATACATAGTATACAAAACCTAAGGCTTGCGATATGATTCTTTAGATTTGTATTCAGCCTAGAAAGACAAGAAAAAATACACATGACTTATTTTCTTAAGATGTCCATTTACCACCAGACCTTTATGTCCTCATTTGCCCTTGACACCTCCCTATCCTTTGCTATCAACGCACAATAATCTGATTCTTTCCGAATCTCTATACCCAGTTGCTCACAACGTGTTTGACCTGTCAAATGCATTGCATATCAACCTTCAAATTGCTTCAGCTACTCACAATGAATCATTCCTTCTAGCTAACTGCATATTAGCCCTTAAAATATCAGTAACTCATAGTGAGTTTAGTCCTTCAATCCACTACACAATATCCCTTCAAAACATGTTCACAATTTCATTTGTGAACAGACTTCATTAATATATCTTCAGGATCCAGCTTCTTCCTTGAACAACATCCCTCTTTATGTGTGTTGCTGGCCTCTACACAGACCTTAGACACATTTACATGTGGATTTTTTATCTATTGTAGCAACTGGAAATTATTCTTCTATTTGTAAATCTAATTATACAGCTTATTTGCTGACAACAAACAACGAATAAAATCACAACTGCAATTTTCACCATAAAAATAGTATGGAAAATAAAATACTGAAACTGAGAAATTTGAGCACACACACACATGAATTTTGACACCGATATTTTTGGACAAATGTTCCCGAAAAAACCCAATGCAGGAAAATTGGTGCAGCAGATGAGATTTTTATTATTATTCTTCAGGAGAAATTCTGAGTACAATGATTTAAATACTCAACTAGAAATCTCATCTGAGGAAAATACTGGCAAAATTGTTGTGAGAATTTTCTCTCACCTCATAGCTAATTTTTTCCTCTAAAATTACCTCCCTAGCCTCTGCGCTGAGCCCCTTGTGTCACCCTCTCTGTAGTGCTTACGTAGACCCTATGGGGATTTTGGCTTTCCTTCCTTTGCCTCTTCCCGAAACTAGAAAACTTCCTCCCAAAATGCTACTACCCTCCTCTTCCACCTGCTACTCACCCTCTAGCTCTATATTCTTTGTTGAATTACTGCCACTGAGAAAATCGAACTTCCTGGGCATCTGAGTATTTGCGTTGGTGTGTCCTCCATCTACCCATTGACTTCTTCTTATAATCCTCTGTTGAATCACCAACAACGAATATTAAAACATAATCGATGGCCCATATTAATTCTCTGTCGACCCGTGTGAGTTTCTAAATGATTCTCACCTTATCTCAATTACTATTGATTAATTAACCATATTCCCTAAGTTTAGACTTAGGAAATATTTAAAAAATAATTAATAATCTAATTGAGACACTTCTAGGCAGAATTTCCACAAACGATTCAGGTTTCAGAGATTTCATGTGTTCTAGCCTCCCACCAAATTTCATTGCTAGAACACATTCGATGCTACAAAAATGAACACTCCCTCTTAGCAAGGAATGTGCTCTAGTGCTACACACCTTGTCACAACACCCTGTCTCTGCATCATCTCTTGTCACACTACTAACGTCTGGAAATACTGCCCACCAACCTCTGCGCAACTCTGATATACATTGCATCTGTGTTTTTGTTCACACTGCTATACTGTTGTTAACTCTGCATCTGCACTGCAACTCCCTCTCATTTGTTGTTGTTGCAACTAAGGATCATCCAAAGTAATTTGTCCCTACTACTGAAGCGGGTTCTCCACCATACCCGTATGTTCTTTGAAATAGACAAACTTAGCTCGCCCTAGGGCTTTTGTGAGTATATATCCAACATGCTCTTATGTCAGAACATATTGTAGTTGAATTGCTCCACGTTGTCCACTATCTCTGATAAAATGACATCGAATATCTTTGTTTCGACCTGTCATTAAACACTAGATTCTCAGAGAGCTTTATGCAACTCTAATTATCATAGTAGACACTGGTTGCCTCCATTCTATGCCTGAACAAACTTACTAGAAGGTTCCAAATCCATATAGCTTCGCAGTTGGATGCCATATACTCCGTTTCTGCAGAGCTTGATGCTACTAACTTATGCTTCCTGCTACACCAAGAAACCATCCGTGATCCAACACTGAAGTAGTTCCCAGAGGTACTTTTCGTTTCCACTAAACTGCCTAACTAATATTCATATGTGACCCACAAAGTCTGACATCATCCCCTCGAGTATATCTCAACCCATACTTGACTGTGCCACGAACATACATCAAAATATGCCTCGTTGCTTCCCAATGTACCCTCTTAAGCTCCACCATGAACTGAATTAGGGTATTGACTGCGAAGTAAATATCTAACCTAGTGCTGACCAGATACATGAGTGACCCAATAAGTTGTCTATACAAGGTGGGGTTGGCATCCTTGTCCTTTGATGCACCTATCTTCTTCTAGTTGGTGATCATGGGTGTAGACATGGGTCTGCAATCCTACACTTTGAACCTCTTCAAAATATTTGTAGCATATCTTCCTTGCCCTAGGAAGATCTCCCCATCATTTTGCCACACTTCCAATCTTATGAAATAGTGTATCAACCCAAAATCCTTCATCTCAAGCTCTATTTCCAGGTTTGTCTTGCAATCCTCTATGAGCCTTGATGATCCTGTCAAAAAGAGATCATCCACATACAAAACTAGGATGAGTGGCTCACCCTCTACCATCAAATATTAAAAGTTGGGATTTTCATCAGTATTGATGAATCCCATCTACTACAAGTAGTTTTTAATCCTACATACCATTCCCTGTGAGCCTACTTGAGTCCACATATATATTTCTTTAGTCTGCACACATGAGTGTGCCTCTCACGAATCTCGAAGCTCTCTGACTATTCTATGTACACTTCTTCCTCTATCACCTTATTCAAGAAGGTTGTCTTAACATCCATTCGGTCAATCTTCCATCCCATTTGAGTTTCTAGAGATATAACTAACTGGATAGAAGTGTATTTGGAAACTGGGGCAAAGGTCTCCTAATAATCTATTCCTTCTTTCTATGCATACTTGTTTGCCACGAAACTCGCCTTATACTTTTCCACACTATCGTCTGCAGCATATTTGATCTTGTAGATCCATATAGAACCTAGAACTGATCTATCTTCTAGCCTTTGCACTACCTCCCAAACATCATTCATCATAATAGAGCTATAATCTTCTACCATGGCATCTACCCACACTTGATGTTATGCAGCCTCCTGAAAGCTAGAAGGTTCTGCAGCCTAAGCCACCAATGCTTGGTACTTGTTAGACTGTCTTTGTTGTCTTTTGTTCATCCTAGGAGTTTCAATGAACTCTTTTGCATCTCCTAATGTTTGACAAACCTCTTTGCTAGCTCGACCACTAGTTGTGGGAGGTTCAGTTAGCTCCTCCTCATCCTGCCTTTATTGCTCCATCTGCTGAGAACTCCCCGATTTCATGCAACTGAGAAAATATTGGTACTAGTCACAATACTCGATCCTTGTTACTTTCCTCCTACTTGTCCCACTGGCTACCCCTATTTTTGGAGCAAAGGAGCTTCTACTGACTGATTTTGATCATTTGTAGACATCTCACGAGATCTCCTGAAATCTCGGTCCTCCATGAACTTCATGTCTCACCTCAGGACAATCTTCCTATTGCTAGGAATGTAGATCCTATATGCCTTTGAAGTTTCTATATACCCAATGAAGAACCCCTTCTCTGTAGTCTAATCTACTTTGGTACATTTTTCATTTGGCATGCGGCAATAAGCAACGCTGCCAAAAATTATGAAGTGACTGTCTTTTGGATTTTTCCCTGTGAAGACTCCTTCTGGTGTTTTCTTCCCCAATTCTCTATGAGGAGCCTTGTTCTGAATATATATTGTCGTGTTACATGCCTCTACCCATAGAAATTTGGGTAAATCCTAGTCATATAACATAGCCTTTGCAGCTCCAAAAATGGTTTTGTTTTTCACTCCACTACCCCATTTTGTTGTGGATTATATGAAGTTGTCCACTCTCTCTTGATGCCTTCCTTTGCACAAAAATATGTGAAGTCTTTATCAATATACTCTCCACCATTATATGAGTGAATAACCTTGAACTTCTTCCCTGTCAAATTCTCCATGAGAACTTTAAACTCTTAGAAATGATCAAAGGCCTCATCTTTGGTATTCAAGAAGTAGATCCAGGTTTTCTTAAAATGGTCATCAATAAAGGTGATGAAATATTTGAAACCACTGAGAGCTCTAGTGGACATTGGGCCAGAAATATCTGAATGTATGAGTCCTAACACACCATCAAATCTATTGTCACTTTTTGGAAATGTTGCCTTAGCATATTGCCCAAGTACACATCTTATGCACAAGTCATAGTGTTCTGTGCCAAGTTCTGGAACTCTTGTTACTATTTCTCTGAGAATCCTTAGTGCTCTATGGTGTAGATGTCCCATTCTTCTATGCCATAACGCATTCATCTCCTTCCTACTATTACTGCCACTGACTATTAGTGCCATTGGAGAGCCAAGTTGTAACTTGTACAATCTGTTACTTCAGACTCCAATCTATCTTACCTTCTTCCAGCTTGGGTGTTTGACATGCACTTTCTTCCCTATGAAGTGAATATCATACCCCTTATCCTGTAACTAGGATACTGAAATCAAGTTCAGTTTGTAGCATTGGTGCTTGCTCCTGACTCCCTCTGAAAATCTATGGTACCTCTCCCCACTGGAGTACATTTTTCCTAGTTTCCCATTGTAATCTAGAAGTCCATCTACTTCTCCTTGTGGCTAGAGAAATATTATTTAGCCCCTTTCATGTGAGTTGATGCTCTACTGTCTATATACGAGACACCCTATGAAACTGATCCTGATAGGAAAGCAAGTTCATCCTCCAACCTGGAAGACAAATCTAAAGTCCCCTGAATGTCACTTGTGTCCATGGTTATGCAGAAGAATTTATAGTTTGTTATTCCTCTTTTACCCGACACTAGTTCTGCACTAGCAATTTGCTGCAAAACATTTTGCGTCTAGCTAGAGATCTTCCCAATGAAATAACTCAGTTGCTCTCTCTACCTTTGTAATCACTCTAACTAGAAGGATCAAATTTTTTTTCTCCTTTCAGAAAAAATCAAACTTCCTCAAGCAACTCAGCCTCTTGGCAAAAACACTGTGTTTCCCTTCGGAATTTCAGCCTACCACCCTTGCGGAGCAACAAAATTCCTTCCCTTTGTTTCTTAGCTCTCCAACTAATGAACCATGCTGTCATACCATGTGAAATTTTGATCTATTACAACAACTGGAAATTATTGTTCTAACTATAAATCTAATTATGTAGTTTATTTTCTACGACAAACAACAAATAAAATCACAATTGCAATTTTCACCATAAAAATACTATGGAAAATAAAATATTGAAATCTGATAAATTCTAGCACACACACAATTTGACATAGTTATTTTTGGACAATTTTCCCGAGAAAAACCCAATGCGGAAAACCGATGCAGCAAATGAGGGTTTTATTATTATTCTTTAGCCACAATTTTGAATACAATGATTTATATGCTCAACTGACGATCTCATCTGAGGAAAATACTCACAAAATTAATGTGAGAATATTCTCTCACCCCCAACTAATTTATGCCTATGAAACTACCTCACTAGCCTCTACATTGAACCTCCTATGTCACCCTATACATAGTTCTTGGGCAGACCCTGTGGGGTTTTTGGCCTTCCTTTACCTCTTCTCAGAACTAGAAGACTTCCTCCCTGAATATTTCTACCTTCCTCTTCCACGTGGTACTCACCCTCTGGCTCTATCTTCTTTGTTGAATTACTTCCACTGAGAAAATTGAACTGCCTGGGCAATTGAGTATCTACACTGGTGTGTCCTCCATTTACCCATCGAATTCTTCTTATAATCCTTTGTTGGAGCACCAACAAGCAAGATTAAAACATAATCGATGGCCTATATTAATTCCCTAATTATCCATGTGATCTTTTAGATAATTCTCACCTTATGTCAATTAATACTGATTAATTAACCATATTCCCTAAGTTTAGACTTAGGAAATATTTTAAAAACGGTTAACAATCTAATTGAGAGACTTCTAGGTGGAATTTCTAGAAACGATTTCTAGGTTTTGGAGATCTCATGTATTCTAGCCTCTCCACGAAATTTTGTGGCTAGAACACATTCGATGCTACAAAAAATAACATTACATTCTTGGATACCATCCTAAGCTTCTCGACCTCTACTCCTAGGGTTCTAAACCTCTTGGCCCTCTTTCTTTTAGGCCTACAACTTACCTCAAAAACACTCACTACATGTAGCTTATGTTTCTTTCTTTTGTGACCTTTTTAAGGTTATGGCTAACCTCTTTTGCCCCTCAATTTTTCCCTTCACTAGCCTGAGGCATCATGACCTCCTTTTCTTTTGCCCGTGGCCTTCTTTTGTGAATGTGGCCTCCATATCTACCCACAACCCTTCTTTCTATTCATATAATGAAGGGATAACAACCCTACTACTCTTCCTGAGACAGATCCAAGACCTCCTGCCTCTGTCTAGGACTTCAACCTCCCATTTCCTAAAGTGGAACATTGGTTGTAGCAGATCTAAGGCCTTCCAGCCTTCTCCTAGAGTGCAAACAAAACCTTAGCCCTCCAAACCATGTGGGTAAACCTGGAATGTACAATTGGTAACTTGACCTACTTCTTCTAGGGTTGAATCCTTCTCCCAAAATCAAAAATCGGATCATTCAAATATCTTCTCCTAGATGTGGATTATCCTTGAGGATCTTGGCTCTCCTCTTAGGCTATATCTTCTAGAAGGATGAGATTACAACTTTGTGAGACCTCACCTTAGGTCTCCTCTGTTTATTATTCCTCTCGGGTTTTAGCCTCTCAACCCTTTAGAATAAACAATTATTTTCTTTTGGTCCTAAGTCCACTTCTTTGGGTCCAAAACCTCAATTTTTAGATAAAAAACCAACAACTTTTAGTGGGTATCCTTCTCGGAAATACCTTCCGAGCCACCAAAATTCTAACATTATTACAGTAGAGTCTACAACATGATTTGTCATTGCCTTCACAACAATGCTTGTCTCACTTCACAAGCATGAAGTTTTCCAAATCTATTAAGGGCATGGTCATCATTCTTCCAATGGAGTTGCGAGAATGAGAAAATATCTTCAATAATGCGATCTCATCCAATGTTTTCGCTTCGGCAATGGAATTTATCCCTAGTAACAATGTAAAAATTTTATCACGCAAAATCGCACTTTAGTAGACAAAGTCTGACAACTCAAGTGCAATCCAAGTGAAATTAAGAGTGGATCGTTATCACTTCAACAATCCTCTTCTAGTCTCTAGTCTATCTCTACTCCAGCTCAAGGGAGGATTCCCTAAGTTAATATTTATAGGGTTTAAGGTAACGAAGCTTAAGGTGATATGAAGAGTCAACACTACAAAAAGGTTTTGGTAAACTTTAGGGAATGAACATTGATGGGAGTGTTGAATTTGTAACTATGGTCGGTCTTCTTAATGTAATTTTGGTCACTTGATGTAATTATATTTATCATTGTCAAGCATATTTATAAATTCTTGAGTCATAGGAAAACTTATTTTGAGTCTAAGTCCTATTCCGGCTTTTAAAATATGTAAAACTGAATTTTTAAAATGAATTTTTGGATCCAAAAAGTGACAAGTCAGATTTCCTCCAAGTCAAGTCAGCTCTGGCTAAGAGACACAAGTATTCACCCAAGACAGACTACTATATAAAGACAACTCGAGTTCCTCATTTGGGCAATTCACATTCCTCCCTTAAGATAGTTTCTAGGCGAATGAGCAAAGGACAATAAGGGCAAAGAAGGACAAAGAAGAAGGTTGAATTTTCTCTCTCCTATCTCTCTCTAGAAACTTGCAAATGTGAATGAGTCTCTCTTTCAATGATTTGTTGATTCTAGGGCAACTATTGGCGGGGGTCGATATTTTCTAGTTTACTAGGGAAACCGCTGCAAGGTTGAAATTCTAGGTAACTAACTATTTCAGGAGGGCCAAAATTCAGGAAGTCTAGGATCAAAGGAAAAGTGAAAGATCAGTTTGGGTGGCTTGATTTGGAGGGGAAGACTAGGTTTGACCATAGGTCTAGCTATGTCTCTTATTGAACAAGAATAATTTCTCTATAGAAAAATGTTGTTGGGTTTTTCATTGTAGTGGGTTTTCCTAGGGTAAATATTGTCTCTCTTTTGTGCATTGTGATCTCTAATGTTCTACTATTCTTTGTTGTTGAATTTCTAAAGTATAATTGTGAAATGATATATTGGGACAAGCTAAAAGAAGATCTAAATCAAAATTGATTATTAGAATCTTAGAAATATTGTGTTAACCCTAATTACACTAGAAAATCAACAGGGAGGACTGTTGTCATGTCCCTTTTCGAGTAATGACTACACAAGTTAGACTTAGTAGCATATTTTATTTCCATAGGCTATAATCGAAATAATGGGATCAATTAATTTAAATATTTAATGTCATTTTGTTGAAAAGAACAACATTTCTAATGTGATGTTGAGTAATTAAATTAACAAAGGTGTTATTTTATTGAGCAAATGACCCATGCTATTTTGATGACCATTGGTATAGACCCATGGTATGTTGTTTTTCCACAATCCTGGTGTCTATGATAGAATATTAAATCACAGATACTACCAAACCAAGAATCACAACAAAGCTACTTTGCATAGTGGAATATAAATAACAATAAATGTACTAGTGCAACAAATATACACAACTTTTTACACAAGTATGTACAACAACCCAATATTCATTATATTAATCCAACTGAATAATACAACTATCTAAGGCTCCCATACTTACAAGAATACAAAATACAATATAATCTAATGGTCTAGCTGATCTAGTCGACGATCACAACTTCTTTGTCATATCATGTACACCTGCCTGTCCTTCGCTCCCAATCTATAACACCTGCCTCTATGAATGCTCTGAGTCCATCTGGCCACTGAATCTTGGCTATCCACAATCTTCCCTCTAGTTGATAATAAGTCCATTTGTCATTAACACATAAAGACTTATGCTTGCTACTGCTTCTCCACTCTTTTGGGACTTGTATTCCCATTCTAGTCTTCCTATGCTGCTCCAATGAAGACTAACATAGGGTAAGAGGGATGCCATCTATCACCATAAAATGTCTCTTCTCCAATGATGAACACAACTGTCAAACCTACTCATCTGGATGTCCAAACCTTGAGCTCCAATCTGCGTCCTGTAATAGCCTCCTTTCTCATCAAGGATCTACTTAGGCTACCTGCACTTCACCCAACTCACAATTGTCAAAATTCCTTCTTATCCACTACTCTAGGGATACTCTTGGACACCTAATTGTTGTAGTCCACCAACCATAAGATGCCCAATACAAAATTTCCACTCTAGGACACCATCCACCTAGAAACAATTCAACATCAAATCAATAAAAACATACCTTAATTTTGGTCCAAGTCCATTGTAGGTTATGTTGACTGGTTAGGGCAAGATGACAATCCACACTAGCCCTCTTAAACTGTGCAAAATTCCTCCTAACAACTGTGACTTCCTTCTTCTTTAGTGTTGCTCCTATGTGCTTGAGTTTTGGGTTGTTACTTGCCCTCCAAACATATCTGCAACCGCTCACCAAGATGATCTGTGGTTGCAGACCTCCTCAAATCATGCAACCAGACCTATGACACCTTCTTTAGAGATAAACCCACACAAAACAAGCCTTAACACTACCCAAAATTTCCGCTTGAGGCGTCAACCTGCTTCTACTCCCACTCGGCCCCTCAAATAGTCATGAAAAAACCTCAAAACAACCCTATTTCGAAACTTGACCTTCCTCCTAGAGTTGTGGCTACCTCAGAAGTTGATTTAGTATGAAATGTTTCTCTTGGGATGGTTGAAATGATCTCACAATCACCTCATATTTATATAAAAACATGAGGGATCCAACAAATCACTCATTTAGGCTTGACAATTTGTCACAATGCCTCTAAACACCTAGCTAACCTTGACCAAACCCACTCATTAACTTCAAAAATTAATTTCTCCACAAAGGCAACTTGGATTTCAATGATTTTTGTTGCCCCTTTCTCCTCTAAGGGTCCTCTAACACCTCCATGTGTCAAATCATCGAATCTCGTCATGGATTCACACCCATGAGCTTGGGTGCAAAGCCCACATCTTGGGTTCCAAGCCCACAAAGCCCTTTTGTGCAGCTCCAACCTCCCAACCTCGATCCCTAGGGCTTGGAGAACGCCCAAGCTATCAAAAATCAAAATGGTATTCTAATGATAAAAAGAGAATTGGAGCTCAATTTTGAGGAGGCATTGGTTACTTTTCTAAATTGATTTGGTTGAGCTCTTGGAGCTTTTGAGTAAAGTGTAAAAACCTTAGTCAAGAATTGTTTCGGTGGTCAGACACATCCTCGATAGCTAGTTATGAAGGAGGAATCATCCATATTCTTCACTGATGCTCATATGGAAAGAGAAGCTACATTTTACTTGAGATCATGGGAGCTTGAATAAGAATTGATTAATCTATTTTCCAATAGCTTTGGTTCCTTTGGAGGCTGACTTTTAGTGATGAGACCAAGTTTATTTTGGAAGGCCTAATCTTATTTGAAACTGAGATTTAAATTAAGAGGTCGAATTCCCGGTTAAGGCAAGATTTCATTGATAAAATCATATTGTTTTTGGGGAGGCCAAAATGCCTGGAGAGGCCGCATTTATTCCGTGAAGAGTGAGTTCATTGTGGAGGGTGTGTTTTATCTAGAGGGATTGAGTTTATTCACAGCATATCACATTTTGTGGAGGCTGAATTTAATTTCAATAGCCAAGTTCATAATTTTGAGGTTGAGTTTATCATCGAGATGGCCGCATTTGTTTTGTAAAGACCCCATGTATCCTTGTTGAGGATAAAACTATCTTGTGGAGGTTGTATTTATATTTTGGAGGCTAAGTCCACCTTTGTGGAGGTAAGCCTGTGAAAATTCCTTGAAATTTAGAAATTGAGTATTATTCTCCTAAACTTATAGTTTATTTCTCTTTTGTTAAATTATTAAAGACAAATATCGAATAAACCACACTGAAATTCTTCACCAATAAAATATGTTGTGGAAATAAAAATATAGAACTGAGAAATAGTTGCACACACTATTAGCTTTTGTAGCATTGGATGTGTTTGATCCAAAAAATTGGTGGAGAGGCTAGAATACATGATATCTCCAAAACCTAGAAAGATTTTGTGGAAACTCCACCTAGAAATAACTTAATTAGATTATTAACCAATTTTTGAATGTTTCCTAAGTCTAAACTTAGGAAAACTAGTTAATTAATCAGAATTAATTAAGTCAAGGTGATAATTCTCTAGAAACTCACATGGATCAATCCAGAAATGATTTGAGCCATTGATTAAGATTTAATCTTGGTTGTTGGAGTCCCAATAGGAATATATAAGAAGGGATCAATGGGCACTTTGAGAACACACTAGAAACACTTGGAGAATTCGATTTTCCAGAGCAACATTTAGTGGCCAGAGTGTTTGAGCTTTAATGAGAAGCAGAGATAGTGAGGGGCAGAGACAGTGATCTAGAGGAAGTTTTCCAGATCTAGAGAGGCAGCAGCAAGGAGGTCGAGTTATTCCCAATGAATCAACACACAGAACTGTGCAGTTGCTTGCGAAGAGAAACCTGATTTGGCTGGATGAAAAATTGTTTTTAGTTATAGAGGTTCTAGAGTGTCGGAGAAGTGTTTTCCTCAACAGAGACAGACAAAACGACTTCATCAAAGGCAGTTTCATGCCAGAAGTCATAGGGCTAGTGTAAGCATTGCGCAAAGGCAAACGTAAGGGTTCCAGGGGAACAAGTTTCAGAAGGGAAATTGTGTCAGGGTTGCTTTTGGAAGAAAGGAAATTCCCTTAAATAAATTTGGTTAGGTTTTCTAGTTGTTTGGATTACTAGTTGGGCATCCATAGATTGTACTTAGATTTCACTATTGCATTATAATAAAACCATCATCTACTGCACCAATTTTCCCAAGTTGGGTTTTTCTAGGGAATTTTGTCCAAAAATAACAGTGTCATTTTTATTTTGTGTGTGTGCTAGTATTTTCTCATATTCCAACATTATTTTCTTCTGAATTATTTATTTGAGAAAATCACAATGTGAATTATTTGGTATTTTTCGTAGAAAATTGCAAATAAATTGTTAAATAAATTAACAATTGGGAATATAATTTCCAGTAGTTGTGATAGATGAAATTTTCACATGGTATTAGAGCATGAGTGATCAGCCAGGAAGCTCAAAAGTGGAGGAGAGAATTTCACTACTCATAGGGAGTAGCAGGCCAAAATTCCTAGAGGTTGCGTAGTTCATTGACACGCAGGCTAAACTGCTGAGGCATAAATTTCAATTTTTAGTTGCAAGGTTGCAGGAAAGTCGAATTACCCAGGATTATGATTCCAACAGTCAGAGGGAGCAACAATAGCTCAAATTTTCGCTGAATAGATTTTTGGTTGGACACAGAGGGTTTTGCAATAGCAGAATCAACATCAGGTGGAAGAGAAAATTTCTCTCATAGGGTTTATAGTTAAGAAATCCAATTTTCGAGATTGTAAATTAGCAATAGTTGACCACACATTTCCTCACTCCATAAGGGAGTGTGTA
>APFE030819421.1:0-13165 GCA_000404065.3 Pinus taeda | reverse complement strand
CCTCATCATCGACAGTAACCCCCACACTTCCCAGTTCATCTCGACACTGAGTGAACTTCATGAGATACTTGGGAATACTGTCACCCTTCTCGCATTTGATGTTTCTGAGTTTATCTTTGAGCGCCAGATTCCTCTGATCGCTCTTGCTTGGAATAATTCTGTTAATGATTTCCACATCAAATATGGAGTAGCCTTTCCATGGAGGCTGGACACAATGTGATCCTTCACGCCCTCCAACAGAATCCTTCGACATTTTGCGATCTTCTTTTGCCAAGCATCAGCTTGAGTAGCATCAGTAGGCTTTGCGATATCCGTATCTATGAACTCCTTCAGCCCGTTATCATCCAATACTGCCTCCATCTTGTCCTTCCATGCAATATAGTTTGAGCTGCCTCAAGAGCATACTCCAATCGCAATCCGTTGAAAGACATTGCTGCGTTGTCACCAAGAAAACACTGCTGCAAATTCGAATTCCACCAGCAACCAACTCAACCGCCTCGGATCTAAGATTCGTGAGAACACAATATTTCTCGTACAGAGATTGACTGTATGGGCTTTGACTGGATATTTCACCTTCCAAAGGAAGGATGAATCCAGAGGCTACCTGGCCCGATTACAGGCTCTGCCTAGAGAAATAGAATGTAAACACTTCCTGAATAGTAGATCTGATGATCAACAGCTCTGATACCATGTAGAAATTTTGAATAATTTAAAACATATTCAATGGAGATTATCCTGATCATGTACTATTGTGGAAAACATACACAATACATAAGCTCCTCTACGTTGATCATCAATATAGCAGCATCAATAACAATAAAACATCAAGAGCATTCACACATTAACACAGTATGTATCTCGAGGAAAGCATCTCGCTAAAAACCCCAACTATCTGTATATTAATGATTGAGTCATGTAACATTACACAGCATAATACTTCTCACAAGTATCTCCACCTATGTTACACACAATACAGCTCAGATCTGAATCAATCACTGGCTAAAATCTCCTTCGCTGCTTGCCTGCCTCCGCTGCTCAATACCTGCTCAAGAACTGATGATAATTCCAAGGCAACCACGTATTTCCTTGGAAAAATCACGGAGGAAAAGCACAACGTGGGAAATACGTGGGCAACTCATTGGCATAGCTCCAAATCCTTGATTGGGTGCAACATCTGATGCACAAACTATAGTCCACAACTGAGCATCGATTCTCATAACACCCTGTCCTGCTGAACTGAACATGCACTGACATGCAACTGAGTTAATTGATGTATTCATTAGTTGTATTATGACTTAATAACTTGTGAATTAATTAATAACTAATTCACCAACTCATCTCTAGTCTATTTTCCAGTTAGACTAAATACAACCAGTTTAACAAAGCTAAACTGAACACAACTCCATCAACTGCACCTCCAGTCCACTAAACTCAACTCACTTGAGTTCTAACTGAAGTCCTGCATGCAAATATTAGTCATCCCATAGGTAACCACGTATTTCTTTCTGGGATCTGCATGTACCACATCCGTAGCTCATCCTGAAGTGCTCCAAGAGAATAAGACAAAGTTTATAGTCTAAATATTATTATGAGCTAATAATATTTGACTGTTCTATATTTAGACTGAGCAGTCACTCCACTGTGGTGTCACTCCACTGTGGTCTAAAAATAGAAGTCCATCTATTTTTCCAACTTGATCAATCATCCATAAACAACAACCTGCAATCCATAGCCATGATCCATATGTCTAAAAATATACATAGCCTAAAAATAGACTTGCACCAAAAATAGCCTGCGGGCCCACTTAGTGAAGGCGACTCTTTTCACTAAGCTCCATCATCTTGTTGTAATCTCAACAGTTGGCACGGAGTATAAAATGTGAATTAGGGTTGCATTATTAGAGGTAGAAGGCTCAGAAGCGAGGGTCAAGTTATATAACATGTACTGCAAATAATGGTTGCCCTTCCCGAACTCTATACAATAGAGAATTTGGCATCTCCTTCCTGTTGTCGTGCGAGTGCTTGGCTCCACAACGGCCAGGGGGCACTTACATTTCAGAGGTAGCGAAGTATAAAAAGACAAGGATGTGGGCCGAAGAGCACCTGAGGTCTCCATAATGAATAGCTGAGGTGGGATGCTGGTGGTAAATTAGTGTGAGTGCAGCATTAAAGTGCATTTATAAAGGGTTGTAGGACATTTTTATGGCGTAGTGTGTGAGATTATGGGCCCATATCTCCACCATCACACCAACCATTGAAAACACCCACATCTGGGATTTTTGCTTCTTTGTGCAATAGGGCAGTGCATTCCTGTAATTGAGTGCTATCATTGAGGATGGTGAGGGATCTTGATCTAAGTACTTGGTCGTTGTCTACCCCTGTATTTGCCAAAAGATCAGCAACCTTGTTGCCTTCCCTCTTGAAATGATTGAAGGTGATAACTCTTCTGTTTTTTAACCATTGCTCAATGACTTCTAAACGAGCTGCCAGTCTCTAGCTAGTAGCCAATTTAGAAGTTGGGGTCCCCAGTTGAATTTGATTGGCCATGTTGATGAGGATTTGGGAATCCCCTTCGATCACAACAGGGTGAAAATTGTATTGATGAGCCAAACAAAGTCCTTTCCATAGACCTTCTAGTTTTGCTGAGTTATTCGTATCCCAGCCAATTGATCCAAAGTAAATTAGAAGAGGGGTGCCTTCATGATTCTTAAATATACCTCCATATCCTACCTTGCCCGAGTTGCCTTTTGAGGCACCATCAAAGTTTAACTTGATCATACCTGTTGGAGGGGGATTCCATTGACTAGAAGGGCTAGAAGTGGTGGGAGAGATGTTGAGGTCATCCTGAATAGGTGGAATCAGGATATGCCAATTCTCCCAAATATTTCGTTCCTGTGCTTGAGTTGGAAGATCGTCTGCTTGCCATTTCTGAAGAGCCAAGGTTTCTTGAATATTCTGGCATAAATTGCTCCAAATGATGTCTAGGGGAGTGCATTGATTCTTAAAGATTCACTTATTTCTTTCCTTCCAAATTGTCCAAAGAAGCAGACCTAGAAGGATTTGCCATAGAGAATTTAGTAGCTTGCTGTTGTAGGGAGCGGAGACCTAGTTACTGATGATGCTCATAATATCCCCTGAAATTCTGCAAGTTCTTTGGCACCTAAAGCTGAGTTTTTCCCATAATTTTTTGGCCAAGTTGCACGAATCCATGAGGTTCTGAAAGGTTTTGTTTTGCTGATTGCAATTGGGGCAGTATGAGGGTTCGTGGAAACCTCTTTTAATGAGATTATCCCATGTGAGAATTCTTCTATGATAGAGCAACCATATGAAAGTAGATACTCTGGTCCATATTCCAAGGGTCCACATACGTTCCCAGACTGGGTCCACAGGTTCCTGAGTTCGAATCATCAAACCATATGCCTCCTTAGTTGAAAAAATTTCCCGCGGGGTGTATCCCCATCTTAAAATGTCCTTTTTATCTGAATATCTGATTTTCCTATTGTTAAGCTCTATGTCCATTGCTTTGTAGAAGTCCTCTGTTTCTTGATGAATGATCTGTTCTACCTTTTTCCATTGCATGTATCCCTGGTTGATATGTTGAGTTCAGTGTTGAGAGACTTTGGAATCCTGATGAATAGCGTGTTCCTCAAGATTTTGGGGATGGATGGCTTCTAATAATTTGGGTCATTGTTGCCATGAGTGAACCCAAAATCTAGCAGTGCCACCGTCTCTAATCTCCGAAAAACTGTTATGTTGTATCATTGCCTTGTGTTGTTTTGCTACATTCCAAATTAGAGAGCCTGCATCATTATTTGTGAGTCTGATAAGCTCTTCCAGTGGTTGATTATTTGCATATTTTGATGTCGATAATTTGGCCCATGGTGTGTGTGGGGCTGATAACCATTGCCACCATAATTTTTCCCCCATCACTGCGTTACTATGCTGAGGATCCCGCAGTCCAAGGCCTCCCTACTTTTTTGGTGTGCAAACTGTCGACCATTTCACTAGGAGCCATTTAAGATTTTTCCCTGAGGATCCCTAGAGAAAGTTGCATTATATGTACTTGATCTTTTTGAGCTCCCACTTTGGTGCTGCAAGAACAGAGAAAAGGTATAGAGGCATAGTTTGTAGTACCGCTTTGACAAGAATGAGCCAGCTTGCCATATTGAAGGCTCTATAAGTCCATTAAGAGAGGTAGCCTTCAATTTTTCCTAGGAGTAGTTTCCAGGATGCGTGCTTTATAGCAGAGTCGATCAACAGTGCGCCCAAGTATTTGGAAGGAAGATTAGCAATAGTAAAGCCCAGGATTCTAGCAATATTTCTTTGTGCTACTAAGGGAGTATGAAAGAAGAAGATCTGAGACTTAATAATGTTAATGGTAGTTCCTGAAGCCTCAAAGAAAGTTTCTAACAGGGATTTGAGTGTATAAGCTTCTTGGACTGAAGGGTGCCCGAACAACATATTATCATCCACGAATTGTTGATGAGTGATGGTAGAGGATCCGTGGAGAGAAATGCCTCTAAGGTTTTAAGAATAAAGAGCATGCTTTACGAGATGACCTAAGCCTTCCGCCATGAGGACAAAAAGAAAATGGCAGAGGGGATCACCTTGACATATGCCTCTAGAGGGGGAGAAGGGCCAAGAGGGGATGCCATTTACCAAGATGGAGAAAAATGTGGATGAAATGAGATTCATAACCCATCTAACCCAGGTTGGGTTGAAGCCAAAGGATGTAAGAATTTGTTTTATATATGTCCAGCTTAATTTGTCAAATGCTTTAGATAAGTCAATTTTGAGAAGCATACCTGCCTGTTTGTTGTGCTTTAGGGAGTGAATGATCTCATGCGTCAGAATTATGCCATCTAGGATTTGATGCGCCTCCACATATCCTAATTGTTCCTGTGAGATGAGCATAGGGAGTAGCCGCTTGAGTCTATTGGAAATGACTTTCAAGATTATTTTGTAGATATTCACAAATTAATTCATGGGATAGTTTAATTGGAAATAGTTATGTTATGAAGTAACCTTATTAAGTATTATGTAAACAATTAGATTCAAGGTTTAGATTGTCCATAAGTCAAGGAAATAAAAAGAAAGAAACATTAAAATTCATAAATTATATAAATTATCAACATTATGAAATTTTTTAATAGTTTAAAACCCATATTTGACTTCATGGAAGTTTTTATTTCTAAGTTGTTTCTTGGAAGGGGAGTCTTAATGTTGGATGAAAGAATGAGGCGATAACTATCCAAACAAATGGGAGTGTTACAATTTTGGATGAAAGAATGATGTGAGAATTATCCACACAAAATCTATTGGACGTCCATTGGAATAGGTTTTGTCCGTAGAAAACGACATGCACTCTCAAACCTTCCCAATGAAATTTTAAGACCTAATGGGAACTAAACGCTACAAAATCCAACTCATCAGCACCATAAAATTAATTTATAGTCTATATAGAGAATAATATGCTACAATGACAATTATGCATATGCGTTTATATATCTCATCTTATTTTTGTGGAATGAGCATTCCATCCTTTGAAAATACTTTCATTCGATTCACTCACATTTTGTCTTTCCTCTTTTGTATGATTGCATTGAGGGTTTTTTGGGTCCTTTCTCTCATACTTGTTGTATGATTACATCATGTGTATTTGTATTACTTCTTCTCATTCCGCTTATATGGTTGCATTTGTATTATCTTTTGTTAGTTGGTGGGTGAGAGGGTTAGTGGGGGAAGGGGATTTCCATCCTCCTACATTTAGGCTTTCCTATTTCCTCTAGCTCCCCTATGGTCATTCCTCATGTCTCTAGGTGATTGTGTGATCCCGATGATGTTGGATTTCTCCTACCTCATTCCTTTTCCCATCTCTATGTTTCACTTACTTTGGATTGCAACCAAAAATTTCAAATATGTTTTTTAATGCATAGGGTGATGATTTGATCATCAAAGGCTTGTTCGAGACTGTCTTCGCTTTTATTTACTATTTGTTTGCATCCATTTATGGAATATTTTGGAATATATGTAAGTGGCTTCCTATTTATTCCATAAGGCACTTCCCTATGTGAAGCATATGTGGGGTGGTGACTTCCTAATCACTCACAACTATCAACATCCATTGGATGATAATGGATGGAATTTTTGGAATTCATTCCAATGACAAGTGATGTACAGTTCTATGTTCAACACATCCATATTATTCTCACTAGCCATTATGTAGAGCACATTGTTTTAGTTCTATAATGGTTTCATGCTTTGATGGTCACAACTTTAAATTTGAGTATATCCAAATATTAAATACAATAAAAAATAAAGATGGTGCTTCTATGCCACATGTCATTGTTTGAGGCTTCCCTTTTTTCCTTATGAAAATTATGTTAGTGCTACTACAGGTGGCCAAACAATACCTCTAAGGGAAAATTCGAGTGCACCTCTCGACTGTTTTGAGTTGTCAACCTCTTACCTTGCCTTTAGGCCATCTCCCCTAGTCTATTAATATCTAAACAAATGGGACTTGGTCTATAAGATGGGCACTTAAAGGAAAAGGAAGAAAGGCTGGAAGGAAAGAGTGTTAGGAAAGGTATCTATATGATGAGCGCCCTCCTTCGAGGCATGTATACATGAAATTCCTATCTCTTGAAACCTATATGATCATATATGTAAAACCTTCACACCATTACTAGACATTGAAAGTCATTTCATGAATTATTTCTACTTCTTTTTCCATGATTTTCCATCACATTTCCTATCTTTTCCATAGGAACCTAGAAAGCACACTTTATCCTAGAACTTAACATACCTATAAGGGTAAATGTTTGTTCCTCCATGGTAATACTTAGGAAAATTATCATGGACTAAAACATTGTATTTTTAAACATAGCTTCATATGTCTTTGCTAAAACTGATGATTTGAATTCACTATCCTTTCTTAACAACTTTTGCTTGAAATTGGTGTTTTCGTGTTATATGTTACAATATTCCATGTTATCCTAGGATATTATTAATGGATCTTCATGACATCAAGTTGCAACGTGCTTTGTGGTAACTAGTGTGATTTGAATATAGGTATTTTCATATTTTTCTATGGTGGGAAAATGTATTGTTTATCCATGTCATTTAAAGAGTATAATATATGTTCACTCTTTTCTTTGGTAATGAGAGATGAGGTACTGATTGATTCTTTGTGTAAGAAAAATTTATAATATGCATGTTGTCATAGATATTTTAAATTATGATCACCACATTAGGCATGATACAATTTTCTTTGAGTTGATGTACTGGTGTAATAATTATGTTGTGAAACTATGATAAACAATTGATTTTGTAATCCAATTACAAACAATTATGGTATAACTTATCTTTTGACACATACCACATGTATTTGTTTCATGGTGCAATTTAAGTTCTTGGAATTATCCCATACAGTTTATTCAACTAGGTTCACATTTCATTTACAAACATCACATGAACAAGTTATTGATTAATTTCAAGATCTTTTAAATTTGTTCACATGGATAATTCAACATGCCAATCATATGTGCTAAATGGATCTTTTATCTTTGCGAGTGGTTAAGAAGTTTCCATTGTTAGTTCTACCCGTAAGAAAGTATTTATACTAACCAACCTTGCTATTTTAACTTACAATAAGATGATCTTTAGGGTAGGAAACCTTTCCTTATTCTTAAAACATAAGGGAAGATCTCCTAGATGACATCAAGTGGCTTCCCTACTAGTTTCTAATGAGTTCTCCCACTAGGATTAGGAATTTATCTTTCGTGATATCTAAATTACTATGGATATTCCACTAAATAGATCATCACAACAGAGGTACTAAAATATTTTTGAAAATACGAAATTCACACTATGAGAGTTATTTTCTCCCTATATTTTTGGATTTGCTAATTATTATTTATTGTGTATAAATTCAAATTATAATTATTGAGAAAATAGAGAAAAAATATAACAGCCATTCACAAACCACATTAATGCAAGATACGATATTGTAAACCTTTTCGAGAGAAAAACCAAGTTGTAAGGTGAGATTTCTTTGCTCTCTCTTTATCTAAATGGAAAATGGATGCAAGTAAAAAGGAATGAGACCAATTTCTCATGGGATACTAGAGAAAAAATATCCTCTCTTTTTTCTCTCTATGCACTCCCATCTACTCTCCTCATATATGTAACAAAATGCACTAGAATTGAATGAAACCCCTTTTTCTCCTCATGGCCCAATTATATCACAACTCGATAGAATACAACAGTTAAGTTTGACTCCTTTAATTCTTAAATATAGTTACAATATTTACTCTTCTATAGCCTTCTTCTTCATGATCATTTGGCTAGAACCTTTTCCATGAATAATGAGGAAATGTGTTTGGCCCCTATACTACAAGTGTAACCCCTTATTATTATTAGTACAACCCACTTATTATATTGATGTACCTATGTAGTGCCCATATTGTTGCTATTGTGCCCCATAGAAGCCCACTATTGTTATTATTGTGCCCTTACATTATTATTGTTATGTAGGCTCTGATTATGTTATGACCCCTTAGACTCCTATATATAGAGAGGATGTATTTTCATTTGAATCATCCAAGAATTGTTCATTTACGTAATGTAAAGGAGGTTTCCCCCTCGAATAGGTTGAATTCTAAGGCGTTGATCTATCTTTTCTATCTTTTCTTGAGCTGGTTTCATAACATTTGGTATCAAAGCTTTGGATTCTAAGGTTTCGCTGCTCCAAACAGGTCATCGTGGAATTATCGCTATAACGTTTTTTCTGCGATGTTTCAGAAGTCGAAAAAAAACCCCATTTGAGAAGACATCGTGCTGAATCTCGGGTCTGAATTTCAGAGCGTTTTGCGCTATATGTTCGGAGATATGAACTGAGGAAGTTGGTCCTTTTGCAGAATCCTGAATTACATTCAAAACAGGTGACCTAGGGAAAATCATCATAACTTTCTCTCTGAGCATCAGATTGAAATTTCGTAAGAAGGTACAGAAAGAGGATGGACTGTAGTTTCTTGTATATATTTTTCAGAGCCAAAGGTCAAAAAAGGGACACGTGGCATGTCGTACAAGTTCGCTCTACTGAATTAGTCTATAATCAGGTCACTGTGGGAGATTTAGCATAGCTCTTTGTTGAGTTGGTAAATCCCCTCTGTGGACAGAGGCGATCCCACTAGCCCAACACGGGTCTAGCAACAATCACACACGCTACACGCAGGTTTCTAATTGCATAATTTAAATATCGATCAGAATGATCTACCTGGAATCCAACGCTATTTGTTGTAGAAGAAACGCCGCTCTCGTTCTTTAGCTTTGGCCGGTCACTATCCTTACGCTCCACGTATGGACACCTGCACAAACAAAGAACAATCCAACACAAGCGTAAAATCTAGTATATGCAATTATATATCAGTCAAGCAAGATATAACTCAAATATCATCAGAAAACACGTGAGTGGAACCATAATGATAGTCCTTCATTATTCAATAAAAGAAGAGAAGAATTACAACCAAAGAGGCTTGACGTTGAAATCTCCTCCAACTGGGTCAGCAGCTAAACATCCCTTGCAAAGTGACTTCCTCTCTCAATATTTCGGCAGCATAACTCTTCTATAGCTCTCAATTCTTACTATCAATCCAGCATAATCTTAGCTCTCACAAAAACTTGTTGGTTCAATGCAGGGTGACAGTCATTTATAGATGGAGGAGGAGGAAGTATTCATTGTATCCAGACACCTACTGAAGATTTGGCATTGTCCCAAAATAGCCTTTGAACTGGGTTGTCATGGATGAAAAAGACGACACTCGACCACTTCCATGGGATTTTTCCCCAGAGAACTGCATGAGCAATGGAGGAAAAAACACTTCAGTGCGTGCTGGCCAAAAATCATGACCAATTTTGGGTGGCGTGGGCTTTGTTCTATGACAGAGCATCCATGGGCGCACCCTCTTTGGAGGAACTGGGCCATTGGCGCGGGTTAGACACTATGGACCCGCGCTAATGGAAAAAGGGCATTTTTTAGGGCTAATCTTCAAAAGGTGTCTTCAGGGATTTTGAAGTTCATACTTAGGAGAATCCAATGCAAGTTTTTTTAAGTTGTGTCACTGGTCACAGGTCCATAAATGTGTCCTCCAGTGTGCGAAAGCAGGGGTAACAAGGACGGTGACCAACGGTGACAAATTACTGTGTAACAGATGCCCCCAAAAGCATGAACCTCGAGAGAGAGAGAAGGTGAAGTGCTTTACAAGATCATATCTAGCTGCGCCGAGAATCTGCATGGAAGTCGTATGATAGTTCAAATATATGATTATATGTGGCATCGATGCAGCCACCATTGAGAGTATATAACGATCAGATCCGTAGTATGGGACGCAGCCATCTAGTTAGGATCGACGAATAGACCCAGGTAATGGTCGCAGCAATCCAGTGAAAGAGTCATGTATCAAATCACGCCTGGATTACAATGACACAATCTAGGGTCTTGTGCTCCACCTCGACCCGAACATAAAGTACAAGTTCAAGCATGCGAAAATGTAAGCTGAAGTCGAACATTACCATGAACATCGTTTGATTACCAGCCAATAATGAAAGCTGTCAACACAGGCGCGAGAGGTCCACCAGTAATGACATGGTCCTCAAGGTACTATAGGGTACAGTCTACGGCGTGTGAATGAATGAGTCGATGTCGAACACCCGTAGAGTCATCCGATCGGAGGCCAATGATGAAAACCTCGCGTCGGACACGAAGAACCTGCCATTGAGGCATGCAGGCTCCAAGGTACCAGAAGGGAGTCTCTAGGTCACTTTCCTGGATAATGAGCTGAAGTCGACAGGAAGTGATCTTCGTCGAAGGTGGGCCATAATGTTTCCCACATCATCAATACGAGACGGGAAGAGAAAATGTTGTGAAGTAAGATTTATGAGCTATTAGGTAGAGGTGGTTTCTTTCAGAGGTCAACTTCTCTTGAACATATCGGCGGCACGGCAGTGGAGTTGGCAATATTTGACGTCAATGGATCAGAGGTCATGATGACGTGGCAATGAGCAAATTAGAGGTCAAAAAGGATCACCCAAACCCATGGAGGCAAGTGAAAACAAAGTGAGATATCCCCACCCTGACACGAAAGCAAAAAAGTGCCATGTTCAAGAGCGACATACTGTCGACACGACTATAATTACGGTTCCAAAATTTTTTTTTTCCCCCGCCATTTCTGGCGAGTACCCCAATTATTTTTAACAAGCTTGATGGAGATAGCATATGCTTGTAGTATAAGTTCGACCTTCGGTCGAATCCAACCTAGTAAAAGTTTAACGAGCCCTAGGGAGGAGAAGCTCAAGTCTCGTTATAATGACGAGTCCAATGCCGTCAGGTTTTAACGAGTCCAACATAGGTAAAACTCAGAGTCTTTTTCATGTTTAGAGAGTTTGAAAAAGACACGGAAAAGAAAACTCCAGAGGTCCTTTTTCGTAGAGTTGTGTCTCTCTGGTCCGAAAAAGTGTAAAATGATACCCGAAATAACTGCCCGATCAAAACGACCGAGGAGTACTTTTCATGAGTAGTGATTTCGACCTGAAAAAGTAGAAAAAGGATCAAAATCACATCGTTTCGTAGCCATTAACGAGTTTGAAATGACAAAAACCCAGTAATCTTTTTATATTTTAACGGTCGATAAAAGAACTTAAAACGACCGCCCCTTAGTAACCGTTTAACGAGCCAAGAGGGACAACTCGGCGATCTTTTCCGCTTTAAAAGGTCAGGAAAAGAGCTGAAAGCGGACCATAAGTAACATTTTCTTATGTTTTACCGAGCTTGAAAAAGTTAAAAAGAAGCTTGTTTGAACTGCACCAGACCCTATCATCATTCAACCAACAGCGTAAAACCTATTTCAACACAAAAATACCCTAAAAATACTTAAAAGTAACACTTCTAATGTATTTTTGGGTTAAAATAGTGCTATAAATAGTGGAAAAAGTAAAAAAACAAATTTACTTTTCACTTTTTACCTTATGAGTTCACTGTTGGAGGGTTTCTAGTGCAAAATTCACCTGCTGATTGTGACCGATCCAGGACACCGTTCGAGCCGCCGTCTGCAACAGGTAAGAGGCCTCATCCTAAGCTTCATTTTCATTCCATTTTTCCTAGTTTTCATCCATATTTTAGGTCCCTGCAAGGGGATTTGAAAATTTTTAGGTCCGTGCCATTGGCGTGGGTTTTCGGCACGGGACCGCGCCTATGGCGGAAATTTTTCATAGAGGCCGCGCCATTAGCGCGACTGTTTTAGAAACAGTCGCGCCAATGGCGCGATCTCAATTTTTTCCAATTTGGACCATTAAACTTGCAATTTCCCTTCAAATTATGTCTCAATATCTATCTAATGATTGAAATTTGTCCTTTGTTTGCAGGATTTTGCCAAAAATGGTGCTAGAATGGAAAGAACGAGAGCACAGCGAAGTTGATGCCCTAGCTTTGGCAGATGATGATTGTATGACTGCATTGAGAGACTGTGGGCTCAAGAAGTTCTTCCATACTTCCTACCTTCGCGCACAACCTGAGTTACTATGTTTCATAGTAGACGCTTGGGACGTAGAGGATCAGGTGTTCCGCCTGAAGGACCAGACATTGGAATTGGATGTTTCCGATGTCTATTTTATTACTGGTTTATCACGATGGGATGCGCGTCCCATTCTGATAGGCAGTCGACCTTCTGTAGAGAAGATCGAGGAGGTGAAGGATAGGATATGTCCTGACGCACGTTTTGGTGTGAATAGCAGGAAAATAGATATCAACACGATTCCCAGCTTGGTTCTGCGAATTATCTTGTTTACCATTACCCAGGTAGCAAGCATACAAGCACCCCATGAGGCCAGCAAGAATCACTTGCTGTTGGCCACCGAGTGTCTCCATCCTACAGTGTTTGATTGGGCTTCAGCGGTGACGACCAATATCAAACGACAGCTTACCAAGTGTAAGCAGGGTGGAAAAAAACAGTTTGGGTATGGGTCAATTCTAGTGACCTTCTTTGTAGAGCGGCTGCCGATTTTTCGGGTACCTGGAGGGATAGTAGCAGATCCAGTGCTGAGGGAACCGAGATTGCATTGGTGGGCAGAACTTATGCCCAGAGGAGGAGGGGGCCAACAGATGTCCTGGA